>JZKD02S1815824.1:714668-736140 GCA_000966675.3 Picea glauca
TATCACTTTGTGAGAGACATGGTTGAGGAAAAGAAGGTGTTACTGGAAAAGGTTGACACTTTGAAGAATGTTGCAGATTCATTGACAAAGTCTATGAGCACAGAAAAGTTCTCTTGGTGTAGAGTAACAATGGGCATTGCTTCCCTAGATTGTTGACTATATAATCCCCTAGAGCCCTGGATGCAAAGAAAACAACAAGTGGGAGAATGTTGGGTATGTGTTATATTCTTTTCATGTGTGTGTGTGTGTGGGTGCGTTAGATACGACAACTGCGTCTGCCGATCCTAGATTAATCCCGGATTAGCTAATTTGTAAATTAATCCTGGATTAAGGGATTATGGTTTTGGTATCTACGGAATACCTAAAAACATTGTATATATTGTATGGCGAATGGTGAAATTCGATATAATGAAAATAAGAAAGGTTTTACCGATTGAGGGTTTCCGGTAAAAATCTTTGTGTACTCTGTGTTTGAGCCATTGATTAATTTCTGTATTGCTTAAGAATCTATATGCATTGCTTTACATCATAGGTTTAAAACTTACAAACACCAGCTGTATGCAAAACTAAGCAAGTGCTCGTTTTATCAAAGGCAGTTCCATTACTTGGGACATATTATTTCAGAAGAGGGGATCGTTGTGGATCTTGAAAAGGTTGAGGCCATCCGAGAATTGTTAGTGCCAAGGAATGTGGCAAAAGTTAGATCTTTTATGGGTCTGGCAGGCTACTACAGAAGGTTTATAGCCAGATTCTCAAAGATAGCTCACCTTATCACTTCCTTACAAAGGAAGGAGAAGAAGTTTCAGTGGACTGAAGAATGTGAGAGCAGTTTCTAGCGATCGAAGCAACTACTAACCAGTGCTCCAATCCTAAAGATTGCAGATCTAAATAAGGATTACGTAGTGTGCACCAATGCATGTAAGGAGGGGATGGGAGGAGTTCTCAGCTAAGAGAGATTTGTAATTTGTTATGAGTCTCGAAAGCTGAAAGAGCATGAGAGGAATTATGCCACTCATGATTTAGAGCTGGCAGCAATCGTCCACGCATTGAGGAAATGGAGACATTACCTCATGGGAAGGAGATTCGAATTAAGAATAGACCACAATGGTTTGAAATATTTATTTGATCAGCTGACTTTAAATGCTAGGAAAATCAGATGGTCGGAGTTTCTGTGTGAATATGACTTTGATATCAAGCATATCAAAGGGAAAGAAAATAAGGTGGTTGATGCACATAGCAAAAAAGTGCATGAATTACATGCTACAGCCATTAGCATGTACAAGATTGAGATGAAAGATAGGATCTTAGAAGCTGTAAATACTGATTTGTAGTATAGAGGTCTTGTAGAAAATCTACAGCAACGTGAGAGACCATAGACCATGGAAAGTTACACCTTGGGAACTGATGGCTTACTTTTGTATAAAAACATAGTGTATGTACCCAATGTCTGAGAATTGAAGCTGGTAATTCTAAAGGAGATGCATAATGTGGCTTATGCTGGACATCCTGAATATCAAAAGACTGTGGCAGCGGTCAAAAGCCATTATTTTTGGCCGGGTCTGAAGAAGGAAATCGCTGAATACATCGCCATATGTATGGAGTGCCAGAAGGTAAAGGTTGAGCATAGGGACCCGATAGGGTTGCTCCAGACTTTACCCATTCCTGAATGGAAATGGGACGTGGTAACAATGGATTTTATCAGAGGATTGCCCAGAACAAGAAAGCAACATGATTCAATCATGGTGGTGGTGGACAAGCTTACTAAAGTTGCCCATTTCATTCCACTGAAAACCACTCACAGGGCAATAAATGTTGCTAATATATTTTTAAAAGAAGTTGCACACTTGCACGAAATTCCTAAGAACATTGTGTCTTATAGGGACCCGAAATTCACTTCAAATTTCTGGAAAGGACTATTCAAAGGATTCGGAATGAATCTAAACTTTAGTACAGCATATCATCATGAGTCTGATGGTCAGACAGAAAGGGTGAATAGAGTAATAGAAGACATACTGAGAATGTATGTGATGGATAAACCATCAAGGTGGGAAGACTGCCTGCATTTGGTAGAATTTGCCTACAATAATGGGTATCATGCATCGTTGAAGATGATCCCATTCAAAGCACTTTATGGAAGAAGGTGCAACACTCCAGTGAGCTGGGAAAATCTAGCTAACAGAGTAGTAGTTGGGCCCGAACTGCTCAAAGAGATGGAAGATCAAATGATAAAAATTAAATAGAATATGAAAGCTGCCCAGGATAGGCAGAAAAGTTATGCTGACAGTAACAGAACCCATAGAGAATTCAAAGTGGCTGACCATGTTTTCCTGAAAGTGAGGACTAACAGGAGTTCCCTGAAGCTGAGAAATTGCGCCAAGTTGGCAGCAAGATTTTCTAGGTCATTTGAGATCCTGGAAAGGATTGGGCCAGTTGCATACATGCTTGCACTACCTGCACCTATGATTGTACATAATGTGTTTCATGTTTCACTGCTTAAGAAATATGTACCTAATGCTAATCATGTTATCAATTGGAATGTGATTCAGGTGGAACCAGAAGGTGTCCTACAAGTGCATCCTGTGTGCATATTGGACAAGAAAAGAAAACAGCTTCGGAATCAAGCTATAGAGCTTGTAAAGGTCCAATGGACCTTGTACATTCCTGAGGACATGACATGGGAGCATGCAGATGTTATGCGGGCAGAGTACCCACATCTTTTTGAAAATTTTGAAAAGCTGGCAGATGTTGTGTAAAGTTGCACTGAGGACAGTGCAAAAATAAGGGAGGGGGATTGTAATGTCCCCAAGGCAAAGCCCAGTTGTTAATCTGATTTCTGAAATGAATTGTAAATATGTGTTATAGGTTGGTGAGCCAAGTTTGTATAAGCCGGTGGGCTTATGTGATTGTTAGGCCAGAGAGCCTAAGGGTTGGAGGCCAAGGGCCTGATTTTGTACTTGTATGTATGCAAAACATTTAATAAAATTGTAAAAACCGCCAGGTGCAGACCAACCACGATGAATGAGTGAAGGGGGATTGAGCTTCCAAAGAGAAGACAAGGGATTAGGGGTTGGAAGGTGGGAAAGGGGGCTAAGTTTTTAGCCTAGGGGGATTAAGCCTGGGAATAATATTTTATTATTATTCCAAAAAGAAAATGTGCCATTTATATTTTTATCCTAAGTTCCTGACCAAGGGAAGGTGATGCGTGCTTGTGGAACACATGTAGTCTCCAGGGTGACGAGTGTCAACCCTGGTGCATGTGAATAAAACGGCCAGGGTGGACCGTGAGGGGGTTCCTTCTCCCATTCGATTGGACTGCCTGAGTGTGTATGGGCTCAGAGTAATACGAGTGACCCAAGTTCAGCAGAGAACCTTCGTGCATCCCTGTGATCCGAAAATTTTGTGTCTGGACCTAAAAAAACCCATGTACATCCCCTGAACCAGAAGCATGTGTTGATTTTGAGAAAAAGTCTGTGTTTGTTATGGAATGCCAGTACACCCCTTCTCTATTCTAAGCCATGGAGTCTGAATCGACCCCTGCGTGGACAACTCGTCACGCATCCCTGAGAATCCAGAGTGTGAGTCTATCCCATGTTACCATATTGAGAAAATAGAAGTGTCCCGTCCCTGCTAAGCCTGGTTATGCTGTTGCACCTGTCTGGATTCCCGTTGATTGTGGTGGACGTGTAGTGTTTGATATTGTGTGGCTTGTTTGCCAATTTGTACAACACTCTCTCCAGGTGAGAGAGGTGGTTGAAGTTGAAAGAATGGGTTGTTGGGCCTGTGAGCGACTCCCTCCAGGTGAGGGAGTGTGCAGAGGAAGGAGAGAACTCCTGGAAGGAACCTTGTAGCTGCCATAGAGCCCAGAGAGTTCCGGTCCAACCTATTGCTGTAACCCAAGGCATGGGAGGTTAGCAGTCGAAGGACTTTCGAGGTGACAGAGAAGGTGTATACTCCTGGGGTGGAACAAGGATGTGGGGAATGAGGGTTTGTGGGCAGTGAGCATGAGAGGTTCCTGGTAGAGAATCCCATCCTTGTGGCTATGTGATGTTTTCCCTGTAACCTCGGTCGAGCCTAGAATTCCTTGTCTTGGGGTGGAGCTTAGTCCCATCTCAGGGGTGACCAATTATTGAGCTGATGAGTAGTGCGGTCTAAGGCTGGGAGGTTCTTGGAAGGCCTGCACTTGGTTGGTGGAACTGTCATTGTTTCAAATATAAGTACCTGACTATGTTTTATCATGTTTTGCATGACTGTGTTGCTTATGTCATCATGAATTCCGCTATGTATATGAATTAATATTAAATAGTATTGATTGTTGATTATGGCAGTAATTTGTATGAATACTATGTGTTGAATGTGTTTAACTTATTTTAAATGCATGTGATTAATTATTAGTGAGAATGTTTTTATTCCGCGTAGTAACACCTACACAGTACTGAGTGAAAGGGGTGTTACACTCTTCTTCTCAGTGGCACGGATGAAACATTTTCCTCTTTTCTCTCTGCTACAGAAAGCAAAGAATTTGTTCTATGCTCTGATACCACAACTGGTGCAGACCCCCTACCCTCGAGCCAAGATCCATGCAGGATATTCAATAAAACCATGCCAAGGGTTAATTAAACCCTTTGTTTAAGCCACAAAGGAATTCGAGTTTTGGGAGTTGGAGAGTCCCAATATAATTCCACAGCTCTTGGAAATGCCCAAATGTGAATTGTCAACGAAGGTTGACCGCTCCAATGCGACGAGCACATGCCACCTGTTGCCCACTAATTTTGGCTTTTTGGGACTTGAGAGAACAACCAACAATCATTCCTCTTCCCTTATGATTCCCAAAATTACAAAATTTCTCCTTTGGAGAGCTCAATGGCCTTTCAAGATTTTATGTACCAGGAGTTCATGACTCTCGACCCCAAATCACTTGTCACACCAATTCCCAAATTCTGAAATAGCGACCTTTTCGAAATTCTGCATATCGAGAGTTTGAAACTCTTGATTCCAAAATCACAGCCTCCTCTACTTCGCAAACCCCAAAATATAAAAATGTCGAAATTCCACACCTAGAAATCTCTTTCGCGATTCAGGAATTAGAGTGACAGAGGATTTTGGCTTGCACCGCACACTTATGAATCATGAATCCTCTAAATGATCTCTTGGCTCAAACTAACCATGATCAACAATTATGTTGATTCTTGATGTCATTGTGGTGGATTCATCCAACTCCTAACCACCTTACATCTCCTCTGTATCCTACAGTCCTCGCGATTTCATGATTTCTCCACAGAGAATTCTGACCACCAGATGCACTCCTCAATGAATTTTGTGCAAACAACTCGGTGTTCTCCCTCCTGAACTTGACCTCTATGAGACAATTTCATTCTCCATCTCCCTTTGAAAACTTCAAAGGTGTTATCCTTTATGATCTTTCACTTGTAAACTCAATATTCACAAAAGGATCCCTGCTCACACTCCTTGTGGAAATCCCTCAAATAACCTCTGGTTATTTGAGTTTCCGACCCTGTGCACTCCTTGCAACAGTAGTCCTTCAACCTTCACCTTAGTTGGTAAGTTCTAAGGCTTCAACCAGCCTGCACACACCTTTCATGACTATGTGCCTCACCTGCACTTCTGTTGGTTATGAGAACAACAATATCTCTCCTGAGCTTTATGAGGTAAAACTCAGACCCTTGTCAACGCACACCTTGTGGATGTTCACTACACTCCTTGCAGTAATTCTTAGGGAGAGAAACAATTGAAAGTCATTCTTCTCATCTCTTAGACTTTATACATTCAACATGAAATCACACACAATACAACATTGAAATAAATGCATAACAGCGAAACAAAGCAACTACAAACATACCATTTAACTAATGTAAACAACAAGCATCATAACACCATGAAAATTGAGTAAAAGCTTCATATATTAACTCAAGTGTTCTTGTACATGAGTTCTTCTCTACAGCTCTCTGCTATAGCTCTACATCTTATGAATTCTGAATGATTATCCAAAAATTACAATGATACAAGGGTGAGGGTGTCTATATCCATTTTCCCTCCTACACTTCTAAACTGTCAAATCTATTAAATTAAATCTACCTACTTGCATTCATTAAGCATAAATGCCTCTACATTCAACAGATGAGAGAAATGCTCAAGATCTGTTTACAACATCTAGATATAAATGTAAGTATGCTTCCCTTAGCTATTACATTAATGTTCATTCATTAATCTTCAAAACACTTTAAAATGTGCGTTGGTGCTTTTCCAGCTGTCCTCTGCCTTTATGCTTGCTTGGTTGGCAGCTTACGATGCTCCTGCGTCACCGAGTCTTGTTTACGATTTTTTTTTACAACCAAAAATATGAAAATATTGTCGAGTGAAATTCTCTCTTTCACACTCGTTAAATGGCTTTAAAAGGATGTCTATTTTGGTATAATTTTAACCATTTTCTGGACCAAGTAGACTACTTACCAAAAATGAATACTCTAGTCACCATTGGCTAGAAGAGATCTCCTTGGTATTATTTTATATTTTTTCAGACCCAGGGGACTAACATATACGAAAAAGGACACTTGTTGATTTAATTTGTAATTGCATCCCATTATCCTTCTTCCATTGTTGAGCCTAATGTCGGCTCTCTCTTTATCGTTATAAGCCTATTTTACTAGCGATTCTCAACATTATCCAAGCAATTCCTTTCATATATCCTTTGCATATTGACACCCTTTACCCATAGAGGAAACATCCCCCCAAGTTTCCATGTACCACATGCAGTCCCTTGCATTGAGAATATGTATGTTCCATTGCTTGGAACTAGTTTCTTATTAACAACACTCGTTTCCTCTCATGTATCATAGAATTTATTTTACTATGAAAAACCAAAAAAAGATGGATGGGAAAGAAATATTATATCCTATTGGCAATGGTCATGTCGCCTTTGAAAAGAGAACAAACTATTGAGTCCATTTCATCCAAGGTTTAGGTTTAGCATGAACTTAAGAAGTTTTACTCATTACTTAGAGTCTACTTCTCTGACTTGTTATTCTTCTGGTTCCTATGGAGAGTTTATTGATGCCTCCTCTGTCACAAACGTTTTTCAATAATTAGTATTAAATATATGATTCATGAGTTATCCATTTATCTAATGGTCTTATTCAAAGGAAGTATAAGCTTATGTCAACCATTTCTCAGAACTCTTGACTTTTCATGTCGGACATCCCCTTACAAGTGAATCTCTTAATCATATGAATATGTTATCCTACATTGCACTCTGGGCCTACCTTCATCATTTATAGGTAAACTTGAATCCAACAGATGACATATCCTTATTCGTCATTGACTTGGGGGTTTCCCTTATGTTTGACGGTAATAAATCTATTCACAGATTGGGATTCATACAGTGTCTTAGATTTCACTATCCCTATTGGTGGTTTGCTTTCCTTTGTCAGGAATGTTCATCATTAGATGTTATTCAGAGGGTCTCTTTCATGTACTACTTGCATTTGCTGCATGTGAGAGATGCACCTGGTCATTGCTTCATGAATATCCTATTCGTATAAGCTCTTCCTAGTCATCAAGCTATTGGTTTGTACCTCGCATTGAATGATGATATATTCCGTAATGCTCTCCTTTCAGTAGGTGTCCCTCCATCGACTTCAACTCATCTATTTTGGAATCGAGATCTAGATTCTTATGAGTAACTAGAGGATTCCAATCATCGGGGTTAGGTTCTACCACCATTGATACTTGGGAATACATCAATGTCTCATGATCAATGGATTATTCAAGTGTTCAAACTCAACACCCATATCCACACTTGTTGAATATACTTGGTTCCTTGAAACCTACTTTCAATATCGACGGGTTGTCTCACATTTTTTAATGATATACCTTAATGACCGGTAATCAAATGAAGTCTCATTGTTTTCGACTTCAACACCTTTATTCACATAATGCAGACTTGAACCTTCAACGGATAGAGTATAATACCTCCAGTTTGTTGTAGCAACACCCCATATCTACTGTTGTCTTTCATCGAACCAATACCTATATGACTTTAATAATCATCGAAGATCACATTGTACTCCATTGTATACATATATCTTTGGTTGATTTTAAGACTCAAATCAACTATGTCTTGTTTGTGACTATGACATCATATGGCATATGTCCACTTTTGATTGCCCATTCATGGCCAAGAACAACTATTTGATATATATCCATATGGATATGTAATGTAATTTAGATTGGAATCCATGTGTACAAAGTCAGTATGAATTGTAATATTCTCGGGAGTAACTAGTACTTCCAGTTGAGTCTTCATTTCTCCACTTCTCGGAATTATAATGTATTTTGGTCATCGCGCATACTCCTCTAAACTCACATATTAGGGGGAATATTTTATATCAAATTTTTCCACACTCCATGCATCTTACTTTGATGGCCTTCAATTTCCCTCTAGAGACTTTATTTCCCATTTTTATTCACTCCAGAGCCGAAAATACATTTTTTTGTCCACATATGTGAGCCACACTTAGAGTACTTGCATACATGTAGGTTGCTCCATTACAACCAGCGTACATCGGGTTTTGTGCTCAAAAAATAAAAAATATGCCAAGCTTGCATCCCATGTCATGAGAACCATGATATTTTACCTTCCATATACTAAAAACACTCTGAATTGACGCTTCAATTACAAGTGAAGGCTATAAACCGAGCCATATCCAAGCCTTGGAGATATAATTCATCATTGAGAGAAAAGACACTGGAGAAGTTTCACATCATATTGAGTCTGGATCCCTTTGTCCTTGAAAGTATGAACTTCTTGTGTTCTGCCCCCAAGCTATTCCTATCTTGAGATGGAGAACCTCATTGACTCTTCCTACTTGTGATCTTTCCTTTGTGGAGGATTGAAGTGGTGAAGGCCGAGCTAAAGGGAATTATTTTCTTGGTTTTGATATGTTATGTTGCAAAATTTTGTCACCTATGTACTTATGTTGATTACATTAATACAAATACTCTTTCCTTGTACAATTATATATCACAAATATCTATATTACTTTCTATGGGTGTATTTGTTATGTATGTTAATGGATTATGCTAGTTTATAGGCTAACGTTATATATCATTTCCACATGCTTTCATATCTTGGTTGTTGAGGACAAGTTGCATGTCTAAAGCTTTCGGTCATGTGATCAACAATGGTCTTCTTTGGATGTTCAAATGAGGTAGGATTCTATCCTTCTCTTGATATCATTTTCATTTATCTAGCATACTTGAGATTAGAGTTGATTTCTAGGTGTTGTTCCATCTATTGTGGTTTTCCTCTAACCATGGAGATATTTTCCTTGTAACAATTATTCATGCACTCTTGCACCCTTCTGACTCTTTCATATTTGGTGCCCTAGTATTTCTAATTCATTTTCTCTTGTTATGAGCATGGAAAGAAAAACCTTTGCAAGAGGAGAGTCATTTCTACATGGCTATAATAAGTTACTAATAATTCAAGGAGGGAATGGTTGTTTGAGTGCATGAGATTGATGGAAGTTTGAAAAGAACTTTCCACAATTGAGAATCCTTGGAGTTTCCAGCAAGGATATTTTCTGACTAGTAGCATTGGAGCCCTGGCGATAAATGGAACAGTCTCAAGGATTTCATGGCAGAGAAATGTGTTCATTTCTTTGGATTGTGAAGGATGAAGGGGAAATATATATGGAAATCAGGATTTTCTATGTGGTTGGGAAACATGAGAACTATTTATCCAATATTTGTGTGCTTTATATTTGTCCTAAGACCCGTCCTTGTCAATTAATATCCCTAGATCATGGGTGGCCTTCTATTTAGAGTAAATACACAAAAATGTATATTGTTGGGAGGAACGTCCTTGGTATGCATCTAGTTGTTCAATGTTTATTACGTTGTGTATTTAATTATCTATGAGATGTATTTCTCTATGAATGTTTTTTTGTTATATTTTGTGCATTCCACACTATTTATTTCTTTTATGTTGTAGCATGGATCACGATCAACTCATGTTAGTCTTTCATGCTTAATTTTTAATTAATTATTAATAGAATGAAAAATCATTTTTGAAGTGAGTTTTTGAGGTAGTGTGGCTAGGTTTTGGGTGGTTGGGTACGTTACACTCTTCCAAAGGTGAATGCACGCTAGATGCACTATTTATTGGTGACTTCTATGTGCAAGGGGGACAACTCAATTGGTGTAAGTTATTGATGAATAAAATGTTGCAGGTGGGTGCAGATATGCATGAAAAAGGCAAGTATTTCATTTTTGGTTATCTCTAGGAAGCTTTCACCATGTGGAAATGAAATTCACCTCTAGGACAAGAACTAATAGTTACTCAAGGAAACATAATTGTTATGCAGTTCAAACCTAGGCAAGTTAGAACATATGCTCCAAATATGGCCGTCAACAATGTCACCTTCATATAGTGGTAAAATTACTTGCTAAGTGCAACAAAATGCATGTTCATTCCACAATACCAACTCAATAGGCATACCAGTAAAATTTGGTTTGTGATGAATAAGGATCACACTTCTATTTGATCGTGAGGAGTTGATCCTCAGAAATTTCATAATACTGCTTTGCCCTATTATTGGGGTGAAGAAATTTTGTACAAGGATTTTTTTTAGTGGCCAGACATGAAGAGGATTTAAAAGGCCTCTATTAGAATATTTGGACACTTAGGAGTTAATTAATGTCTCCTTGGTATAATGTCTCATCAAGTTAAAGTTTGTTTCTTAGTTTGTTTCTTTAGTATGCATTTCTAGTTAGGAAATCCAATGATCACGATATGTTCTCGACATAAACTAATTCGACGATTGATATTTTCCTCAATCATAATGATCATTGATCTATGTATTAACACTTGATTGGTCCATGATCTCTATTTAAAGAGAATGGAGGGTAATATGCTAATGATCGATTGTGATAAGCTCTCTTGTAAAATATCTACATAATATTTTTATTTTGCATTAATAAACTTCTCCAAGTGGTCATGTTGGCTGGGTCAGTGGATGTTTCCCCATATGGGTTTTAAGACATCAAAACATCAGTGTGTTGCCCGTGTTGTCAAACATGGTATCCGAGCCTATTTGAATACCAGCTCCTGTTGTAGACCGAGATCATGAAGCCTAGTTTCCTCATATTCATTTTATGTCATTCTCATATTTTTTGGGCTTATAGGACCATTCCATTCCATCCAGAGTTCTCATTTCAGTTAGGAACGCTTTTCACTTCACTTGAAAAGGTTTTCGTTTTACCAAGATATGGCCATTTCATCTATATCCAGAGGTATAAAGCTTGAGTACGCCCTTTTTAAATATTTGCAGAGTATTTTTCGGTTTTATTTTGGTTTTATATTGTTTGTTTCCATGTTGATACTCTTTTATATCTACATATTCTCTTTGGCATGCGTCCTGTGCGATCTTGACAAATCAGAAACCGATAGGAAAAGGTGCATTTTCCAGGTAAGTTATCCAAGATCTTACCCTTGTTATCATCGATAAGAGAAAATGTTTTATTTTGTGAAAATAGTTTTTAATTAACACGCTCTCCAAGGTATTCTTCCACAACAACAACGAAAACTCCCCCAATCCTCCTGCTAAAAAATATAATATGTTTTTCTAGCCCACTTGGTTAACAATTTCCTGATTAAGTAAGAGGTCCTGAGTTAAAGTCTCCATTTTTGTTACTTTTTTTGAAAAAGTTCATGATCCATTGTAAAGTATATTTCACTTCAAGTATAAAAGTGAATCAGTATAAGTCGCTTTAATATTTTAATTTAGAGTTATTTATTTTGCATGCAACTTTATTTTATAAAGTAACTTCATTGTAAAAGTCATCCCCATTTTTGTTTTATAAAAGTGGGTCACTTCATAAACCAACATATTTGTAAAACTGAGGTTATTTGGAGGGGTATCACCACCACGTGGTTCTTTGTTTATTATTTATTCATTTTTTAATGGGGCATAACTTTCACATCCAAAGTCCATTTTTAGTGTCTTTTTTTAAAAAACTACCTAATTTTTCGATATATTTCCATCCATGTCATTAGTTTCAATTTTTTTTAAATCTATATTTTCTGCATATTTAATATGGCTTCTTTCAGTAATCTTTTTCTTACAACAACCAACTATTTCAAATGGAAATCCCATATGGATGATTTATTAAGAAGTAAAGGCGTGTACCGAATTACCTTGGCAAAGGAAAAAGAACACACTGATGCTAATGAGAAATTCAAATGGGAAAATAGGAGTGACAAAGCATTTGGATTGATCGGAATGTCCATATCTCTCAATTTAAGGTTCCACCTTCAAGAAATTGATGACCCTGATGAAGCTTGGGAAAATATTGAATCTGTATTTGGTAAACACAATATTATTCGAGCACGTTAGTTATAAAATCAAATATTGAATTTAAGTCCAAATGATATTTCTTGCATTAAAGACTATCTATCTAAGTTTAAAACACTTAGAATTTTATGTCGAGAATGTGAGAAAAAGTTGTAGGAAAAGCGTTGCATCTATAATATTATTTCTAAGCTAGGTAGTTCATTTTTTGTGTTTGTATCTAACTTTTATGGCATGATAGAGGCTCTAGGAAAAGTTCATCAAAAACCCACTCTTGAGTCCTTTTGTGATGCTTTTATTAGACAGAAAAGTAAGCTTGTACAAATTGGAGTGATCAACACTGCATGTACCTCCAACAAAGGCTTAGTAGCTCAACAAAAAGATAAACACATGAATCCCAAGAAGCAACATCCTCACCACAACAACAAGCAAAAGAAGGGTCTGAAAACAACTCAGACAACTTCAGCTCCTACTAGTGAGAAAGGAGAAAAATCTAAACATAAGAAGACTGATAGAAATTGTAACTTTTGTGATAAACATGGTCATGATGATTCCAAATGTTTCAAGAATATGGCAGCTTTAGAAGTAGCGACTAAGAAGAAAAATATTAGTATTGATTCAACTTCTTCTTCTTCTCATGGATATGCACTTTTTGCTTCTATTTTCTCCTTCAATACAACTTCTACTTCTTCTTCTGATGAGTGGCTTCTTGAGTCTAGATAATCTTACCATATGAATAGGTATAAAGAAATATTTTATGCTCTAAATGAATATAACACCAAGAAAACAATTTTTGATTATGATAGACCTCTTAGTGTTGTATCATATTGAACAATTCAAGTAGATAATGGTCATTTCAATGATGTATTATGTGTTCCAAGTCTTTCTTGTAACCTTCTATCAATATATCAAATCACTCATTGAGGAGAATGTAAAATCGTAGAGTTTTCACCAAACCAAGTTATAATCAAGGTTATAAAAGTTCCTAAGCATGTTCTTGAAGCTGGAATTGTTGATGATATTACCAGGTTGTAAAAGTTTGACAAATTTGGGTCATCATCTTTTCCATCTATTTTTGTTTCTCATAGGGATGACTTGAGCAAACTTTGGCATGAGTGCATTGGTCATCTAAACTATTTCTCATTGCAACAACTATCTAATCAACATATTTTGAATGGTCTTCCTCTTGCTTCATGCAGAGATGGTGTTTGTGTCGGTTGTGTTCTCGGAAAAAATCATAGACACAGTTTTGACAAATGTTAGCATGCCTCAAGCCCTTTGTAGCTTGTTCACAGTGACCTGTGTGGTCCATTTTCTTCTCTTTCTTTTTTTGGGTGAAAGTATTTCTTAACTTTCATTGATGCCTTTTCCAGATGTACTTGGGTTTACTTCTTAAAACTTAAGGGAGAATGTTTCGACAAGTTTCTGGCCTACAAGGCCCTTGTAGAAAAGAAATATGGACATCAAATTCAAAGGTTAAAAAAATATAATGGAGTTGAATATGTGAAAAATAATTTTACAAGTTACTGCACTACACAGGGCATCCAAATGAGACGCATTGTTCCATATACAACACAAAAAAATGGTGTTGTTGAGAGAAAGAACCACACATTAAAAGAAATGGAAAATTATATGATCCAATCTACGGGATTAAGTATAAAGTATTGGGAGGAAGCCATCAACTCTGCAAATTACATAGTAATCACACTCCCACAAAGGCTCTTAAAAATATAACAATGGAAGAAGCTTGGACTAAAATTGAACCAGATGGAAGAAGTTTGGACTAAAATTCAAGCATGGGCTCACATCTGTGGTGAGAAAAGGAAATCATTGTAGCCTAAAAGTGAGAAGTGTATATTTGTTGGTTATTATGAAGATTTCAAAGGTTATAGACTTCTTCAACAACATTGTAATTAAATTATTATTAAAAGAGATGTTAAATTTGATGAAAATCTCTTGGCTTGTGAGCCTAATTTGGTGATTGTGCCTTCTTTGGCCTGCGAGACATCTTCGATGTTTGTGCCTTATTATGTTCATGTTATGGTTTCTTCTCTAGATGATCTCGGTGAGGATGAAAATCCACCTTTGCCTGCTCACCTTCTTCCATATGAGACCATTTAACCTGAACCAACACCAACACCGTCGATTCCTAGATGGTTCCATTAAACAAGAGAAGCAACTAGTGATCTTGTCGGAGATCCTTCATATTAGCGTCAGACACATTCTCAGTTATAGAAAGAGTCTTCTCTTTTGGCTCAATTTTTAGAGACTCGTGATCTAGAGACATTATAAGAAGCTTCAAGTCATCCATATTGGGATACAAAAATGAATGAAGAGTATCATTCTTTAATGGAAAAAGATACTCGATATCTTGTACCTCTTCCAAAAGGAAAAAAAATTGTTAGATGTAAATAGGTCTATAGAACTAAGTATGCATAATATGGAAGTGTTGAAAGACACGAGGTTTAGTTAGTTGCCACAGGATTTTCCCATGTTGAAGGAATTGACTATAATGAAACCTTTTCCTCTGTAGCCAAAATTGATTTCATCTGCCTTGTTCTTTCCTTTGTTTCCTCACATAAATGGGAGCTCCATCATATGCATGTTAAATCCACCTTGTTCCATGGGGATTTGTAAGAAGAAATCTACATGGAACAACCTCCTGGCTATGTCTAAACTGACTCTAGCATTGTTTGTCACCTTAAGAAATCTCTTTATAGTCTTAAGAAAGCTCCCCAAGCTTGGTATGTCAAATTGGACAACTCTTTTATTAACACTGGATTTTTTAGATACCATTCTGATCCTAATATCTAGACCAACAAAGTAGGAATCCATCTCATAATCCTCATGCTTTACATTGATGAACTTATCCTTACAAGTAGTGACTCAAAACTTTTAAACCATGTGAAAACTAGCCTTAAGAAGAAATTTGAAATGACAGACTTAGGATTTTTTCACCATTTCCTTGGCCTTCAAGTTTTGCAAACCAATGTAAGAATTTATGTTTCCCAGTCTAAGTATGTTTGTGATGTTATTATTTCCTTTCACATGGAATATTGTAATCCAACCCCTTTTCCCTTCCCGTCTGGAGTCAACATTGTTTCCACATGTACTTCTCCCAAAGTTGATTCCACCTTGTACCGTTAGTTAGTTGGTAGCCTCTTATACTTGACTCATACTCGTCTTGATGTTTCCTTTGATGCTGGTCTTGTTGCCAAGTATATAAAAACACCCTATGAAAGCCATTGGAAAGAAACTAAAAGTATACTTCAGTATGTTTGAGGTACAGTTCAGTTCGAGTTACATTACAGTTTAGGGGGGGCTCATTTATTGGTTGGTTTCACTGATTCAGATTCGGCTGGTGACCTTGATGATTAGAAGTCTACTTCAGGTTATGTTTTTAGCCTTGTTTCAAAACTTGTCACTTAGGCCTATAAGAAACAACAAGCTATTTTAGTTTCTTCAGTAAAGTAGAGTATCAAGCAGTGGTAAATGAAAGTGAGGAATCCTTGGGGCTTCTACAGATCCTTTTAGAGTTTGGATAACAACAACAACGTATGACCAACCTTTTGTGCAACAATCAGAGTTCCATCAATCTCGCCGAAGATCAAGTTCAACATTAGCGCAACACACACATAACGCTATACATGCACTTCATCAGAAAGCTCATGATAAAGTTATTGAAGTGATCTTTTTCCCTACAGAAGATCAAGTTGCAGACATTTTCACAAAGTCTCTTAGAGAAGCAAAGATTTCCAAACTTAAATCTATGTTAGGAGTTCAGAAAGTTGTCATTAAGGGGGGATAGGCTCTAATGCCTCATTCCTTATCCTATTGTGTCACTATTGTAAATCCTTCAATCCTATTGCAAGTTGTTATTATGGGGGGATGTTAAGATATTTATACACTTAGGAGCTATTTAATATCTACTTGGTATAATGTGTGGTTAGGTAAAAGTGTGTTTCTTAGTGTTTTTCATTAGTATGCATTAGTATGCATTTGTAGTTAGGAAATCCTATGGTCACGATATGTTCTCGACATAGAGTGATCTGACAATTTATATTCTTCTTGATCTTAATGGCCATTGATATGTGGCTTAGCACACGATTGGTCCATGATCTCTATTGAAATAACATGGAGGGTCATTTACCAATGATCGATTGTGAGAAATGTTGTTGTAAAGTCTCTCTGTAATATGTTTATTTTTCATTAATATATTGCTCCAAGTGGTTGCATTGGATGTGTCGTGGAAGTTTCCCCCTATGGATTTTACCACATCAAAACATCATTGTTTTTATCTTTCATCTGGTTGTGTCAGTGGTTACTGAAGGTGTGCATCCTCTGTTGGAATACCTGTGTTGTCAAACAACTTAGAGAGTATCATACCAAATGTCTCCCATTTTGTATTAGGATGCTCGGGTTAGTAAATACATTCCCGGTCCTACTACAAAAAAAATAAAAGAAACAGCCCACACCTCCTATTTGAAGATTAGACACTAAATATGACCCTTCTTTGAAATAAATTTTTTTGCTACCCTCACTCTCATCCATTTCTAACCGTGTTCTTTTACATGTAATAATTTTAAAGAAATATTAGATGTTATTTGTGAATTTTTAGTTCCACCCAAGAAACACCCCACTAGATGACCCTCTCTATCTTCTAACCTTTCTGTTATTGTTGATGCAATCCCTATCACCTCGCTTCCTCCACAATCACATGTTTAGACCCTTGTCGAGTATATTTTCCCTATTATCACCATTGGCAATGACCTTGTGGTCACTCTATTTGATACTCATGTTACCTTGAATAAGAAAGATGCAATTCCTCAACAAACTACCTGTGTTGTGAATGTTCATCATGTCACTCAATCGTCGCTTGTTTATCCTGAGATTACAATGGTCGATCATGAATCTGTTGATTGTTCCTCTGTTGTGAAGATTGTAAATCCATTAGTTGCGGCCAATGGAATTATTGATAATGATCCTCTTAACTCACTTAATATGCCACAAATTTTACCACAAGAAAATTTCCCTCATATTGAGATGCCAAATCATGCGAAAGATACAAGTCACACAATTTTGGACCCTTCACATGACCTGATGCACATTCTAGAAGAATCCAACTCTATGTTAGAAAAACGATATCGTGAAGCAATAAAATAAAACAACTATGGAAATAAAACACAAAAGATACACAATACAATAGAGACAAATATATACATGGTTCACCCAGTGTGGACAATGTCCACCAGAGAAATTGCCAGGTCCTTTGTTAAGCCCTAATATTGGCTCATTACCCCTTAATTGGGGCATATTACATTAGTAATGTTATTTTATTTATGTCGTATTTATTCTATTAGCTGTAATTATACCTCCTAGTCTCCTATATATAACAAGAAGACATTTTCATTTGGAATCATCTTGTACTTGAAAATTTATGTGGGGTAAAAGGAGGTTTCCCCCTCGAAGATGCTTATTATCTAAAATTATCTCTTTTTAAAGGTGTTGAGCACTTATTCTGATGTTTTTCTATGCTATATTGATATTTGGTTCTTAGAATATGCTATCAGAGCTCAAGGTCTTGGGGTTTCACTGCTACATCTGAGACACTGTGGAATTTGCGCTATAAATTTTTTTCTACAATGATTCAGAAGAAACGGCTTGGAGGATATTTATTAGATGGCTCAAGGTACGTTGGGATAAAATTTCATCTCCCGAGGCCTTATAATTTTGGAGATACATCCTTTGTAATATAGGGTTTGGGAACCATCCAGAATTGAGTCATTTCAGAATTTTCGCTATAAAATATTTTCTGTAACATTTCAGACCCTGAACGTTGGAGGATATTCTCCAAAATTAGTAAGGTATATTTGGTAGAAATTTAAGCTTCTGGGTCATCTTACATTATTAGATACACCCTGTGGAATATAGGGTATCTGACTAGTCCTATTGACTAGTCTCAAGCAAGTGTTCCGGGTAAAACAATCATAAATTATTCCTACAATATCCACATTGAGTGATAATAGTTGCATTGGATAGTGTAAAGCCCATAGTAGTTTTGGTACTAGTTTCAGAATTTTATATCAATTATTTTGTGTGGGGCATGCTATACAAGTGAGATCTTCTAGAAAGGCCAAAAATCAACAAGTTTTGGGGAAGTTACCATAAATTCTACTTGGCACATATAATTTTTATCAAACCTGTGGCATTGAAGAAATATAAGATACCTACAAAAAATAAAATTTCATACTCAGAAGGGCCAAAAATTTTGAGATACAATAAAAGGAAGATTGTCTAGCAGAACCACATCAAAATCAAGGTTTTATGTGATACTTGGCCAACATGCCACCAAAAAGGGGAAATTCTACACCAAATAAGCCTCTAGACAATCCTACTTGGACTCTTGATGAAGGTGAATAAATGTGTAGAGACATAAATGATTTACAAAAGAAGACAATAACCAAAGATGAACTACAAGAGATTATGGATTCAATGGAAGCTAAGTTGGATACTAAGATGTATGGTTTAAAAGGGGAGATCATGGAAGAATTGAAAAAATTCCTACTAGAGAGGACATGATGTAGGAGAATCGCTGCCAAGCCAGCCATGCGCCAGCCAGCCAACCCACTCAGCACATACAAGGAAGAGAGGCACCAACCCTCTCATATTTTGAATTTGAATGAAGGGCATTTAATATTTGTAAGGTTGTTAGAGCCAAAAGGTCGTGCTTATATGCAGGCTTTATATGTAGATGGGATTTAATGGTTGTAAGGATGAATCTAGCTCTGATCTGTACTAGATAGCTCATTCAATGTAATTGAATAGAGTAGGTAGCTTGGAGGGAAGATCTCAAAGAGCCTCCCCATGTAAAAGATCATTTGTATGTAGTATGATAGAAGAGTAATTGGGTAGAGTCAAGAGATAGGAAAACTCTACGAGAGTTAGAGAAGAGAAGAGAGGAGAGTCAAGAATTTGTTGCAGTCCAAGCTCAAACACATTGTAAAAGAGGCATTTTACATCAATACAAAAAGCAGTTTTTTCTGCATGTTATTCTGTGTATGATGAATGTCTTCATGTGTGTATTGATGATATGTTGTAGATGTATGTTAGGTATGAATTTGTAGGAACATATAGGTTTTTCTATCCATGGGTTCTTTGATTTTAGGTTTGGGGATCTTTGAGGCTTCATGCCAAGAGGGTGTGATAGAACACTGCAGGTTTTGAAAGCTAGTGCATAGAGTGCGCTTCCAATTCTGTGGAATTTGGACAAGGACGTGATAGGAGGGCGCACCAACTAAAGTCTTAAACTTAGGGAAAGATCACATGGTTGTTGAACACCTTGGAGATTAGGCTATGTAGAGGAAAGCACAGAAGAAGACAGAATCTCTGAGAAGTTCTGTAGAGCTCTGCCAGGAGGGCATTGAGCAAGTGCATAGAGTGCACAAGAGAACTCTATTGTGAGTTCAAAGAGAAACTAGAATCACTGAGGATTCTGGGGAAGCTCTGCCAAGGGGGGCATTGAGCAGGTGCATATAATGCACATGAGAAGAAGACAGAATCACTGAGGATTCTAGGAGGTTCTGCCAGTAGGGAATTGAACAGGTGCCTATGTGCACAAAGAGAACTCCTTTTAGTTCTAGAATAGAGAGGCGTCCAAGGAGAGGACCTTCATAGGGTTTTTGAATACCCTACAGACTCAGCAAGTAGTTTCTTGAGCAAGAGACTGCCAAGAGGGCATCAGATTCTCCATCTGAGGGAGAAGAAAGGTTAAGTCCTTTAGAGGTCTGATCAATAGAAAAGCTCAGGATAGATAACACCTTCATGTGTGTAGAGACCCTATAGGAATCACAGAGGTCGAAGAAAGCTTTCAAGGTTTCAGAGAAGAGAAGCTCAGGAGGAAGAGTGCTTTTGTACACATAAGAGATAGCTAGAAGGAGTGTAGGAAGTCGGGGAAAACCTTTCATAGTTTCACAAGTCTCGAAATCTCAGGAGGGAAAGAATCCTTGGAACACAAGCAAGAGACAAGGTTATAGGCTATGCAACGGAATCAAAGGCCTAGGCCTTTTGGAGTGATAAAATCTTCCAAGGTGAAGGTAGAAGCATAATCTCAAGAGAGAGTTATATTGGATCAAGAAGAGGACAAGATTTGGACCATTGAAGTTTCACATCCAGGAAGCAACAGGAGAGCGCAGTCTAAAAGAGTATATCTAGGTCGTCGGATCTAGCTCAGGCAACCGATAACCATCGGATCTATTTGAAGAAGCATGAGGTTTAAATCATCACAGGTAGGGGAGAGGACCCAAAAAGTCCTGAATCAACAGATGTATCGAGATTTCAGGTTTCAAAATTTCAGAGGTTTTGAAGACAACAGACCGAGAGACTAGAGGTCATGAATTGCAAACCTCGAAAGGATCACGGCCGTCGATTGAAATTATATCATAGTCGTTGATCCCAGCAAAGAGAAAAAGGATTTCTTCAGTATTTCAGATATCGGAAGATCGAAGGATAAGGGGTTTTGGTGGATTCGCATCGAGAAGGCTCGAAATGTGAAAACCTGAAAGCAGTGGAGAAATAGCGTCGGGTCACAGGACAGAGTTAGCCATTTCATCCTTTCAGGGATCGACTTTTCGGCCATCCTGAGGACAAGAAGCTGGGCACTTCAGTGTTGGAAACCCTGAAGTCCCGAAAGTAAAGCATTGTTGGAGTGGGGCTGCGATCACATGTTTCGAAAGTTTGGGATTCAACATTTCAAGAATCCCGATGACAAGAGATTGGTGTTGATTAAGGTTGGTTGTCATTGATGTCAACCCTTGAAGAAAGACCCATAGCACAAAGGTTTGGGTAATGGACCCAATAGTGTTTGATGCTATGACTCATTATTGTTTTGTCATGGTTGATAATCTCCAAAGTGGTCCCCTTATGGTGAAAGCCCTCACGGGAAGACGCTTTTTGGAGTAAGAGAACCCCATGATTAATTGTGGAATAATGGGATGAAGGAAAGTGAATTTGTCAGGGAAAATATCCTAGATGGATAGTTCTTGTCATGTCATTTCCGGTGGTATGTGGAACGTCACATAATTCCTCACGGTTAGAGAGTTATGGCC
>JZKD02S1815824.1:744799-758337 GCA_000966675.3 Picea glauca
TTCTTGGATTTTGCCTCAAGATTTGTTCTATTTTCTTTATCAATATGGACAAATGCTTCACAACCGAAAGTTTTCAAAAAATAATAGTTTACCTTTTTTCCTGTCCATTCCTCCTATGGAATTCTATCATCCAAAGAGCTTGAAGGTCCTCTATTTATTAAATAAACAACAGTATCTATAACATCTACCCAGAAATGTAAGGGCAAACTGGCATGCAATCACATACTCCTTGCATGCTCCATGATTGTCCTATTCATCCTTTCTGACACACCATTTTCTTGTAGTGTTCTTGGAACTGTCTTCTCTCTACGAATCCCATGGTATGAACAGTAATCATCAACCTCCTTGCTGCAATATTCACCTCCATTATCTGATCTAAGATACTTCAACTTTTTTCCTGTCTCATTCTCAACCAAATCTTTCCATTTCTTCAAAGTATCAAAAACATCATATTTTTGTCGAATGCAATAAACCCAAGTTTTTCTAGTTGCATCATCAATAAAAGTAATATAATAATTAGAGCCACCAAGAGATGATACCTAAGTCAGTCCCCATACATCTGTATGCACAAGATCTAACCTTTCATTCTTCTTTTCTTTTTCGACTTTGAGAAATTCGACTCTCTTTTGTTTTCCATAAACATAATGATCACAGAAGTCCAAATCAATTTGTTTAAGATCTTGCAACAAATTTATTTTTTGAAGTATTTGCATACCCTTCTCACTCATGTGTCCAAGCCTATGATTTCATAGTGCTATATCCACTCCTATAGAAGCTAAAGAGATAGAAGATTCAGTATTACCAGTACATAAATACAATGTACCTACCTTCTCTCCTTTCTCTATCACCAATGATCCTTTGATGACCTTCCGCATCTTATCTATAAATATGGATATACAACCTTCACTTGCAAACTTCCCTATTGAAATTAGATTTTTTCTTAAATCTGGAATATCTCTTACCTCTTTCAACAACCATTGGTTCCCATTTCGTTGCTTTATTTTTACCTTTCCCATTCCAACAATTTTGCATGGTGAATCATCACCCAAATGAACCTATCCAAAATCACCTTGAACATAATCTAGAAAATGTTTCCTATGGGGTGTGGCATGAAATAAATCTCCTGAATCTACTACCCAAGACTCAGAAATATTATCTATAGAAAGAATCAAAGCATCTTGTAACACATCACCTGTTACATTTGCTTCCTGATTTCTCTTCTATTGTCCATCTCTTTGTTTATTTGGAGCTCCGCAATCTCTCTTCAGATGCCCTTTCTTCCCACAATTCCAACACTCTATATTTCCAAGTCTAGATTTGGATCTACCCTTCCTAGAATTCCTGCGGTTCCCTGAGCCCTTTCCTCTATCATTTTGTCTTCCCCTGTTCTGCATGTTCAACACATTACCTGATGTCTCACCTTTGCTTTTCTGTCGCATTTCCTCACTAAGGATAACACCAAAAACATCATCAAATTTTAAAGTATTTGAACCAGAGACAGAGTTACTTATAGCCATGACCAAGCTGTTCTAGCTTTCTGGGAATGAGCACAAGATTAGAAGAGCCCTGATCTCTTCATCAAAGTCCACTTTTACAGAACTTAGTTGATTAGTAACCATATTAAATTCATTTAAATGATCTAAAACAAACCCACCTTCTGACATATTCATATCAGATAATCTCTTCATTAGAAATACCTTATTGAATGCCAAGGTTTTTTCATACAATTTGGCCAATGCGTCCATCAAACCCTTCATTGTCTTTTCTTTGGAAATATTGAAATCCACCGACATTGTCAGGCTCAGTCATATTGTTCCTAGAGCCCTTCTGTCAAGAATCTCTCATTCTTGATCCTTCATGGTCGTCGGCTTCTTTTCTACTCCACCCAATGGTAGGAATAGATCCTTCTGATATAAATAATCTTCCATCTGCATCTTCCATAACTAGTAATTTTGGCCGTTAAATTTCTCAACCCTAAACTTTCCATCTTTCGACATTTCTCCCACTCGAACCAAGAACCTTCTCTTCCTAGGAGTTACCTTTCTCTCTGATACTAGTTGTTAGAAAAACAAGACCATGGAGAAATAAAATAAAACAAACGTGGAAACAAAACACAAAAGATACACAATACAATAGAGACACAAATTTACGTTGTTCACCCAATGTGGGCTATGTCCACTAGAGAAATTGCCAGGTCCTTCTTTTATTATTGTCCAACATATGAAGGGATACAACCTACAACAAACCCGTTGTAACTTTCTCTTCTTTCTCTCATAGTATCCTATCTCAGAATACAGTATTCACCATCAACCATATCTACAATACATTTCCCTCATAAAAGAGGGTTGCCTTCTAGGGAAAAAAACCCTAACATAATCTCTATCGTTAGATCTGCGACCTTATAATGAACGGTCCAGATTTACAATGAAATTACAATATATATTTACAAGGCAATTTTTCCTTTCTGGGCTTCGCCCCCGAACCCCCGTTGGGGGCCCTCTTACCCCTAGACCCCCCAGCCGGGGGGATAGCCCCACCGAACCCCGCAGAGGGGGTACCCCCCCTCTGCACTCCCCCACGTGGAAGAGTGTACATACTTCTGGGGTGTAAATACTTCATGGGGTATAAAAATGGCTGAAAGCAAGGACCTCTAAATCAGGAAGATAATCAGTCTCCACAACCAACAGTAACCCTCCTCTGCACTCCCTCGCATGGAAGAGTGTACATTCTTCTGGAGTGTAAATTCTTCATCGGGTATAAACATAGCTGAAGAAAGACTTCTGAATCTAGAAGATAATCAGGCTCCACAACCAATAATCTCCCACTTGGAGATTGATCTCAACAACTCCACCATTTTTGTATCTACTGGGCTTTGAACCTTCTTGGACATGGAAAATTTCTCATATTCACCTACATGCTTGAATACCAACTAAAAGTGAGAAAGAACTCAGTTTCTCCCTTGTTACTCCCTTTGTTAACATGTCTACATGACTCTCGCTAGTGTGTATCTTTTCAAACTTCAAATGTCCCTATTCCAAGACGGATTGTATGAAATGGTAACTCATTTGTATATGCTTAGTCATAGAATGGGAGGCTGAGTTAATTGCAAGATGAATGGCACTCTCACTGTCATAGTACAACTTTTTATTCTCCTGCTTCTTTCCAAATTCTTCCATAAATCTCTGTAACTAAATCATTTCTTTACTAGCCTTTGTAGCAACAACATACTCTACTTCTATTGTTGAAAGTGAAACAACCTTTTATAGTTTCGAAATCCAACTTATTGTTGTTCTACCTATAGTAAAAACATAGCCTATGGAGCTCCTCCTGCTATCTTTATCACCTCCCATATCTGAATTAACATATCCCTATAGAAACATGTTTGAACCTACAAAACATAATGAATGCGTAGTAGTACCTCTCAAATACCTGAGAATCCACTTTACTTCCTCCCAATGTTCTTTACCTAGATTGTTGATATACCTACTCACAACTCCCACTGTATGTGCAATATCTGGTCTTGTACAAACCCTCACATACATCAAGCTACCAACTACTGATAAACAAAGGACCCTGGACATGTATTCTATATTCTCCTATGTCACTATTACATATAGGATAAAAAATCGACGAACTATTACGACGATTGTGATAAAATCAAATTTTTTGTCGAAAAAAATTTTAAAAAATGAAATTTTACTTCGAGATGGTGTCAAAATTAAGGTATGACACCAAGTTTTGAAACTTTAATATAGTTGTTTGTAGGTCAACATAATGGTCATTGAATTCGAGATGGTCAACCTTAATTTAGGGTTATAGTCGTCGAAATTCCGACGATGACGAATCTATTAATTAGTTAATTCGAACCGAATTTCGACTAATTTGTTATAGTTGTGACATATTTTACGTGTTATAGCTCTGCTAATCTTCATTTTTATGTCAAGGTTTGCTTATTGATTAAAACATCGAACTAATTTTTGATCTAGAGAGCTTAGTTTTGTGATCATTGTTCAAGGCGTGCAAGAGGATTTTAGACTTTGAAGGTTAGTTAAATATTTTTTTTCTTTTGTCTCCTTTAATATTTTATAACCTTATACATTTATGTAGATTTTATTTCGTCTGTGAACATGCTAATTTTTCCATGCTTATATGTGACTTGAT
Organism: Picea glauca; assembly: GCA_000966675.3. Lineage (NCBI taxonomy): Eukaryota > Viridiplantae > Streptophyta > Pinopsida > Pinales > Pinaceae > Picea > Picea glauca. The sequence goes on from JZKD02S1815824.1 coordinate 748,961, forward strand.
CTCTTTCCCTAGTTCTATTATGTTGTTTGATTATGTTACTTGGTTATGGTGAAGCTTTGAAGCTTATGCTGTAAAATATATTGTATGGTTTCATCTATTGCATTTCAAGAATCGAATAGATATAACACATCATCACTGAAATTTATAACAGAATCGTCTCAATATTTTGGTTGTGGTGAAGAATGTGGAGATATTATGGACAAGGTTATGAGAGATGTTATTTCGCTTGCGCTAAATGTGGGATAACAATAGTCAAAATAATTTTAATACAAACAGTTGTATGACATTGCAGAACCCATGGGCACGTTGAAGGTGGACCGAATGAATATCATCCCTTGGTAAACTATATATTCATTATTATATCTGTATATTGATTGTATTTATAAAATTTTATATTGTTTAAATATTTCTTATGCAATACACTAATTTTTCATGACTGTTTGTAATTATAAAGTCAGGTTGCCCTAAGCGTTTGAACGCACCATGTACTATCATAAACGATGTTGTACTACATGGTGCCAAGGAATTTGGAGTGTCGAATATTGAAGATTAAGTTAATTATCCTATGGAATAAGATGACAATAATAACAATATAGTTTAAGACGATGGGACAAATGAATTGATCCAAGACTTGTTCACTCAAACGAATGAAGATGATGATGAGGACATTGGTGATATTGATGTACCTCTTCTAGAGAAGGCAGAAAAACCACTTTATGAAGGTTCAAAAGAAAATCTTCTTTCTGCTACATTATTGTTGGGGAACTTAAAGGTTTTGAATGGTTTGTCAAACAGTTGTATGACACAGATCCTAAGGTATGTAATATGGTTCATCATCACGTATACATAAAGGTTCATTCTTTTTTCTTGTTTTTAATTTTAATTAATGTTTGAAATAATGATTAAATATTTACAAATTATAACATTCTTTACACTAATTACTTATTTTTTATGTCATAGATTGTTAGGTGAATTTTTTTTACCATCGTCAAATATTTTACCTCGCACATATCGAGATTTAAATGCCATTATGAAAGAAATTGGAATGGAGTATCAAGCTATAGATGCATGTCCCAATGATCATATTATATACTATGGACAACATGTGTCAAAAACAAAATGCCCGCAATGTCAGACCAGTAGATATCAAACTAATCAACTAACAAAAAAGGTGCCTCATAAGGTTCTTTGTCATATTCCCATAATTCCACGTTTGCAACGACTGTTCCGATGCAAAAGCATAGCACAGTTTATGGATTACCATGCATGTAATAGAAGTGGAGATAGTTTTCTTCGAATGCCTGAAGATTGTTATGCATTTAAAGAAATTGAGGGAAAATGACCAGTTTCTAAAGATGAGCCTCGTAATGTTAGGCTTTCATTGGCCACTGACGGTGTTAATCCATTTGGGGAGCTCAGGTCTATTTACTCAGTGTGGCCAATTTTTTTTATCAACAATAACACTCCTCCTTGGATGTCAATAAAGAGGGAGCACATAATGTTGACAATGATTGTTCTAGGTATGTAATGTTATCATTAATTTTCCGAATGTAAGATTTCATTTGTATTTCTTGTTGCATAATATCTTGTATTTATTTATTTACTTATATATGCACATCACGTTAGTAATTATGTGTAATTTCAAACAATTAGGTAAGTAATAGGTTAACGATATGAATGTATATATTGAGCCTCTCACTGATGAGTTACTAAAGTTATGGGCCGACATCACTATGTATGACATTTGTAAACCAATAAGGTAGAAGGAATTTCAATTCCATGGAATACTTCTATGGGCAATTCATGATGACCCAGGACTAACACATTTTTGTGGTATGTAATGATCCATTACACTTTAATTATAGTATATAATTATTTGAAGATACCATGCTGCATGTTTTTTTAAATAATCCCCTACGTATAATTGACGTAATTATTAATCCAACTTTTGCAGGTCTTGAAACAAAGGGTAGATTTGCATGTCCATTTTGTGGTCCTAAGATCAAATCTTGGTGTTCAAAAAATTTAGGAAAGGAGGTGTTTGATGAGTATAGGCACTTCCCCTCTAAGAACCATAGGTATCATACTATTGAAAAACATCTTTTCAATGGGAAAGAAGAGACTGGATTAAAACCACGAAGAATGACACCTCACCTATGGAAATTGGAATATAACAAATGTCATCGAGATGGTATATTGCAATTTGTTTATGTAATATTGTATATGTAATGGTATGAATTTTTATTTTGTTGAATTTATTTTATGCTTCATCAATGTCGTGAAGGTAATAACAATGGGCTCCCACAAGGAATGAAAAGTTATCCCTCTCAATTCATGAGGTTACCCTACTATTAGGACCTAAAAATAACTCATTTGTTTGATACAATGCATATCGGGAAGAATGGGATAGAAACATTATGGCGAATCATATATGGTAGGAGGGATAAAGAAAAAATAATCAAGATCTGTAGTGACATTCAGGAAGCCAATCATGCAATGCAAAGTGGGATCCAATCAAATAGTGACGGAGATCGAAATAGCCTTCCGTGGTTATTAACATAGCAACAAATCAATGATGTAAAAGAGGTCATTCGGAGAATAAAATTTCCTACGGGTTTTTCTTCAAACATAAATAATATCTCAACAAAGAAAGGTGAATTTGGTGGGGTAAAAACACATGATTGGCATACATTCATTAAGGTAATTATTTTTCTATATATATATTTATATTGGTATACATATTTTTATTTTTGTTTTATTATACTTCAAAATAAAATAATGATCGATTTTTATTGTTACAGTATGTTCTAGCTCTATCTCTTCCAAACCATTTCGACAACAATGTCAAACAAGTTATATATGATCTTGTCAAATACATGAGGTAAGTAGTAAATTATATGCAAATTGTTTTTTCCAATTTGTAATTCAAGTTCTTAATGACATATGTTTTACTTATAATGTAATATATTAATTTATATGTTTTGTTGAAACATGGTACTTGCTTGCAACATCGACTATAGATGGTTGTCATTGAAAGAAATTCATCAAGAAGATATAAAGTATTGGAAGAGAGAAATTCCTCGGCTAATGTGTGAAATGAAAAAGTATCTACCTACGACATTTTTCAATGCACAAGAACACTATCCTCATACACCAAGTTGAGGATATTGAATTGTGTGGACCAGTACACACAAGGTCAATGTGGATGGTGGAGAGGCACCTGAAATCATTAAAGGATTTGGTTAGACAAAGAGCACGTCCCGAGGGTTCTATGGTGGAGGGATATATGCTATATCAATAGATGGTGTATATTAGTCAATATATTCCTAAATTAGCCACAAATATTCATGTAGATCGCATTTGGGATGTGAACTTCATTAAAAAATTTGAAGGGGAGCACCTATTGGGGAAAGGTAGAATGACAAAAGTGAAAAGTAATTAGGTTTGTAATACATCTGACTTTTCCTTTTTATGTGTATCGTACTTATTTAATTTTTATGCTTTCATCAATTATTAATATTTTATACCTTGCTAACTAACATATATTGGTGAATTATGATTTTCTGATACAGTTGGTCGAGAGTGGGATGCACTACATATATACATTGCAAACAATATTGATTGGATAAACATATGGATTGATAGATGCATACAACGTGAAGGTAGGTTATCATGGGAATGGGTGTCTACATTGGTTATAGAAGCTCATCATTATGGAGATACCAATCTTATGCAACAGGAAATTGATTTAGCACATGGTTTGAAAGATAAACATGCAAGCATGTTATTCATCCAATATAATTTCATTATGTTATTTCATAAATTATTAATGTTAGTGTCGATGTGTTTTTCCCATCCATACATTACAAGTTATGTGAAATATGTTTTATGTGTTTGGCATATTGAAGTTGAAACATCGCAAGGCTATGTGGTGCAATGGTTGTAAATTTTGCATCAAAAAGTTGGATGAAGAGAGGAAAACTTCTGATTGTGGGATAACTATAGTATTTGAGGTCACTAATGTTTCCTCTAGAAGTGGCAGATGTCCCGAAGTCTCTGAAAATCGATACTATGGGTATTTGGAGGACATACTTGAGTGTGACTTTAAATCTTTCAAAATAGCTTTGTTTGACGTCAAATTTTATAGGCTATGAATGAATCAATGTGATCCTGATAGAACTATTATTCTACATGATAATGGATTTACCATGGTTAATGCAAGGTCATTTGATCTAGGAATAGATCATTATGTTCTTCCAGGCCAATGTGAACAAGTATTCTACTCAGAGGTTCCAGGTAAAGCAAGTTGGCCATTTGTTGTTAGGTATGATCCAAGAGGAAGGCCAGTAAAGTATAATATTGCAGAGGAAGAAAATTATCTTGAAGAAGAAGATGATGCAGAGAAACAGGTAGTCGATGTAGCAGATGTCTCAGATGAAGAGCCTAAAGGAGATGAACCAAATGTACTAGTAGGAGGCAATGCAGATCTTGATGATGATATCCATGATGAAGATATATTGCTTGGAAATGAGTACATTGATGACGATGTTGATACAGTCAATCCTTACAACACCTTGTATGAACCAGATGATATGAATGTTCATTTCGACGAAGATGATCAACTAGAAGATTGATGAATGTATTGAAATGTTGAAATAATGTATATATAAGTTCAGAAGAGAAGGGAAAGTGGGTGCAAGTGGCAAGGGAAATATTATTTTGGAGACACTTTCTATTCATTTGAGTATCCTACGTCAACCAAGGACAATGCAAATCATGTAAAGGAGGTATGTATTCTTTACTTATTATTTATTATGTTTCTTGTTCAAAAATTTCTAAAAGAAGTACATATCTCAAACCACTACACATGACCTCTCGAATTACTAAATATGAAAACAATTTTAAACAAATTATCGAATAAAAACACTCAAAGGATTCACATGTACCTATGTCTATCACACCAATTTTATTCTCAACTACTTTAAGTACAGGTACAACCAAACAGGTATTTGTCAGATCTGTGTTCATCGGGCGAGGAAAGTTTAGGTAGATGGAGAAAGAATAGAGGTGAGAAGATCAAAAGAAAATTTCTTAGATGCATGGAAATTTTTCTTGCTGAAGGGGGGTCCTTCTCTTTTGAAGCTGAGAACATAGACGACATCGAGGTGCCCTTGAGGTACAAACATTTAGTGAAACAATGGGTACCCAAGGACCTTCCTCAAGTAAACATTGATTTTTGTCTGGACGAGAGGATATATCGCATTGCTCCATCATCGTTACATCACTTGGGGATATTTTCCATGGATGGGATAAATGTTTTTGATGGTGGAATAATTGAATTGATGGAGTATGTCGGGCCTTGTTACAATTATAGAGATTGGATGAAGCTAGTCCAATATATGCAAGGTATGGGAATATACTGAGTGGCTACAAATTATATACAACTAAGAGACAACAATAGAAACACAGGAGGGTCTATGTATATTGATGGAAGGCCAAAGGAATCAGGCAATATTACGGGGTTTATAAATAGTACATGACCCAGGACAACAAATAAGCAACCAATTGCATATTTGAGGGGTGGGAACGAAATCGTGTATTCGTATGCGCAATAAAATCAATAACTGCAGGGGAGGAATTGTTGATTGATTACAACTTGAATCGAATACTATTATGGTGGTGGTAATTTGAAATCTATTATGTTTACTTATCATGATGTGATGCGGTGCAGTTTGTAAATTTGTCTTCCCATTGTTTGTAAATGTATCATTGGTCATGATGTTTATTTGTTATGGATTTCTAACACCTAAATCTTATGCACGTCATACTCTTAGTGTTTGCATGAGTCATTTCATTTGTTATAGATTTCTAATGCCTAATTCTTTGTAGAATGATCATGGAAAAGCACCATCCGACCCCTCAAAATAGATAAATTACAGGCAATGCACTTCACTATAATGCACATCATACTCTGTGATTTTGCATGATTTGTTATGGATTTATAACACCTAATTCTTGGCAGGATGATCACAGAAAATCTCCAGCCCCCCCAGAACAGACATATGATTAACATTTGCAAATTACATTTAATGTGAAATTTATTATTTGTTTATATAATTGAAAATAACTTTTCTTTATTGAAATATGTAGTCCACAACCCATGGTTTTGATGATTGGGTCAACAACGGCTTGTTGGATGACCCCAACATAATGGTAACAATCAACAAAATTATCATAAAAATGAACAGATAAATCCTTCGTTTGATTATAAGTAAAGATCAAAATCAAGAAACGAAAGAAGGGATAGAGTAGTTGAAGGAAGACCTTCAAAATTATAAGGTAATAACCATATCTTAAAGTGATTTTTTTTTTGTTGTAAGTTCAATTATGAATGTTTCATGTTTATAAATTTTACATTTTCTAATAAAAAAAAACATTTCTTTGTTATATAGGATTTTTTGGCTCTGATTCAGTCGATTCATGTAGTAGATGTTGGTAGTAGTCATGTTGCAAAGAATACACCACAACATCTAGTGATCATGAGCCAACATATACCGGCTAGGATATTCAACACTCCACCAATGATTGATCCTAGTCATACTCAGACTGGGTCCACACCTATAGCTGGGGACCATGAGCATGACATACCCCTTCAGCCGGAGTTGGCAGAGCCACACACAGGAGCTGGTGGCAGTGGCAATGATGACACTGTCAGCTCATTTCCTGGATCGTCACATGTTGCCTGCACAGGAACAATTTCATGCACTTTTTTGGTGAATGAGAAAGGAGTTCCAATAATAAAATTATAAATTCCGGGTGTTTTTAATTGTTTTAACCGTTTGTTGTTGTATATCTGAAGCATAAATCATCTTATATATTATTATTTTATAATTAATGATCGTTTATTTTTTCATGTAGGAAACAACTAGTTTTATAAACACTTGAATGACCAGTCGTTGGAAATTTTTGGTCCCACGTTACACACGGGGTCAAATTCTCCGAGTAATCCCCTCAAAAAATAAATCTTGGACTACCTTGAACATATGTTTGGGGTAGATACCTTCGACAAAAGCAAGGTCTCCAAAGAGGTGGTCCTATATTTAAAATATATACGTGACATGTATAGGGTTAACTTGAAAAAAAACCCTAGGTATGAGTGTCCACCCATTATTCCTAAGAGAGAATGGAAGGCGTTCATTCAGAATGCAAAGGAGAAGAGATTGAGAAAAGAAGGAAGAAATCCACCTGGTCCAGGAAGGTAAATTACAATTTGAATTCAATACTTTTATCTTTCTTTATTTTAAAATACAACTGCGGTATATAACATACTTGAAATTATTCATAGGCTCCCTAACACTTTGAAAGCCACCAAGGCAAGGGTTGAGAAACATGGCCGACACAGACTAGGCCAAAGTGGCTATTTGAAGTTACAGGCACAAATTGTAAGTAATAAAAAATCTTAACAATATTATTAGTTGTATCGCCTTCTAGGTTTCTTGTAATTCATGGGGCAACTAATAACAAAAATCAATACTCTTGTGCAAAGTAGGGGGACGATTTTGGTACCAAAGCCACTATGGAAGACCTTCGGCTTGGTTACAAGTATGGATACCAAGCTGTTATTGATCATCAAAAAAGCTTGGGACAGTCACCAAGATGTATTGTGCATGAGATGGTATATTATAAAAATCTAACCACAATAACACGATTTCATTACCTTTAAAATACATTTTCATTTGATATCATCCAATAATTTTATATGTTTCTCTGTTATTTATAGTAGGGTAGCAACAATATTATCGAGCCCATTAATAGTATTACAGAACAGATTGTTGATAGTAGAGAGCAACCACAAGATGGTGCTTCCATGCAGCCCCATGAAAGTGAGGTGCATCCTCTTGACAGTGAGGTACAACCTCCTAAAAGCGAGGTGCAACCTGATCCTAACATAACTAGTTCAGTTCAGCCCCATGATGTTGCTGCACATGAGAGCCACGATGGTAATATGGCTATATATTGATCATATATAACTTAATAATTTCATACTTATGAATTTTTTCATTCTATTTTTTCTTTTTAGTAATTCAATTATGATTGTCTACTTATAAATTTTGTGGTTTAAATGGTAGAGTGGCACGACATACATCGATATCCTCTAACAGAAGAGGAGCACAGGGCAGGTAAATTATTACATTCCAGTCATATTTTTTCTTATTAATGAACTAAATCAATCGTATTCAATAACTTTCCCTATAAATTTAATATTTTTTGTCATTGTAGGCAATGACCTACATCTAGTACCGCAACATTGTGAGTACATGACAAGGAATGCAATGCGTGTGAGAATGCAAGGACAATCAACAATAGAAGAGCACGTAGTAAAAGAACATGACATGGATATCGATGAAATACTTAAGAAATTAGCAACAAGTCGTGCAAAGAAAAAGAAAAAAAACTAGTACTAATGTATAATATTACAATACCGATCATTTATAATAAAAACAAATTCACATATGTCTGTCAATATTAAGGTCTTGCATACCTTTTTTTTTTCTTTGCCTTTCAATGAGTTCTTGATAAATTTACTCTTCTCTGACATTTTTTGAATATTGTTAATGCATATTATCTGGTAGATAGTGTTATTTTTCTTTTCCTTTGACCATTTGACCCTTGGATTATACTAGAAGGTATAAATCCCACATCAAAGTGTGGAAACCCCCTTTGTACGAGGATGGCACCCCCACATTATGATTCGACCTTTTGACAAAGAGATGACCCTTTATGTTGTTATCTTGTGATTGGTTAAGCCCCTCTTATTGACTTGTATATTTTGGTCACCCTTATGGTGGCTAGGTTCCCCCTCTTATGTGTTAGTCGCATTCTATCCTTGCCACTATTAGCCTATATCTGCCCCTCGACAGCCTTGTCATGGCTTCCTTGACCCTGGCGCAGCCTAACCTTGGCACTGTCAACTTGCCTCTGCCTCTTGTGACCTCTGATGTACCTTTGTGTTGTGTGGGGTGCCTCAAGGAAGGTTGTCATGACCCTCCATAGGTTTCCTAATATGTTAAGAGCAACGTGACCTAAAGTGGATGGTTACAAGGCAACGTTGGTCTATGAGGGTTCTTTGATTGATTGCGGTCATCCTGTTTTTGGGGTTTGTTGTGATTTGTTTTTCTTGTTGGTCATATCTCTCTCACTTGGTAAGGTTTTCCCCCAGGTAAGTGCTTGACACTTCTCCCTTTACTGAGTACATCTATGGGGGTTGTTGGTCACTATAATTGCTTAATTAATTTCAAACAACCAAGTGAAACATAAATTATCAACCCAGGGAAGTCTTTTGTTTCAAAGATAGCTGCGCACTATATATGCTCAAT
>JZKD02S1815824.1:758347-777862 GCA_000966675.3 Picea glauca
TTATGTACCTTGGAATGATCAAGTGGAATGATAGTATAAGTCAAAATGCAGGTGATGAAGGGTAAAATAATAGCAAAAAGTATGGGTGAAAAGGGTACAATATATGGTCCTAACAGGGGTTTCCACATTCAGGTAATTTTCTAACCCTATCTCTTTTACTACTGTTATTTATTATGTTCACTGTTTAGTTTCATATTGAAGATCATTGAATTATTTTACAGTAGTACCTATCTTCATAGTATGTTTAGATTATGAATTGATATTCAATTGATATCAATGGTTATCTTCTTGATGTGATCTGAAATTTTTTGTTATATTTCTATTATCTTCTTTTTACCCTTATGTTTAGATCAGATCTATAGTAAGCATATTGTGAGAAAAAATATTAAATTTTTGTCTACTTCAGTTTTTACCCCAAATATATCAGTTAGATTGGGTATTGGGGAATTGAGAGTGATGTGAGGAGGGGGAGGGGCCATAAGAGCTTCCACGTTCACATGGTTGGCCCTGTTTAGTAGAGAATAAATTAGGAATTGGCTAATCCTGGACCAAACCTCTCGATCCACCATAGCAAAAACAAAGCGAATGTTGACTTCGTTGTTTCTCCATCAGGTCGAGGGAGGTTTGCTGCAAGATTGGATGGCTCCAATAAATTATTCTTGAAAACAAGAGGATCCCATTCAAGATTTATTTCTAGTTCTATAACTATCACGTTTGTAGTTCTTTCTCAGTGATTAATTCGATGTTTGAATCTAGGATGATGAGAGGCCACTCCAAAAAAAAGGATGATAAGGTGCTTGTAAGCATTGTCAAGGTATGTTTTGACATTCTCAATTTAGTGCATCTTAACGTATAATAAATAATTGCAGTTGAATAATTTTTAAAAAATACATATTTTATTTAATATTCTAGATTGTCCAATCTAGCGATCTATTATCTTGAGTAGGAATATTCTGGAAATTAAATATATCCATTGAATAATCGTGGATTTTATTGTATTGTACAGGTTTATCCTGATGGGAAAACTATTGAGCATGAAGCAACTCATGGCACTATAACTCAGAGGTGAAACTAGCACAAATAAGGGGTTTGGTCTAGAAGTTTTAATTATATATATGATAAATCATTGCTTTGAAGGGTGTATTTTTCTTTTATAATCTCCAAAGTAATGTTTCATAAATCACATAGTTATATAGTTTCTTAATTAGCTATTGAAGGTTAGACAATATTTAGTGATTAGCTGGTTTTCAATTGTATATGTTGGCCATATGTTGAAATTGAAAAGCTTATTCTATTATATGGTCTAGTTGTAGAATTTTCCTTGTTTCTCGTTTCTTCTTTTAAAACCCTATTTTTTTTTTTTTAATAGCGGACCTGTCCAATGTGCTCAAAGGCTATCAAGTTGTAGCATGTCGATTTATTTTTTATACACTGAAGTTGAGCTATAAGTGGCATTTGGATTTTGCAAACGATTTTGTGATTTAATTTTGTGTTGATAAAAATAAATGATTGTTACAATGGATTATTCTCAGGATTATTTTGATTCACCTTGGGGTAAATATATACTTCAGAGTTGGTAGCTATCGCAAATTTTGTGTTTGTAGCTAGAGTATGGTTATGGCCCTTATTTTTTATTTATCTTTTAAATCCTCTTATGTTTGTCATTGGTGATCCCTTACAAGAGTTTTAATATCGACTCACATAAAAGTAGATTTGGGATCAAAAGGATATCAAGTTGTAGTGCATCTATTTCTATTTTATACTAAAGATTGTTTTGATTCTCCTGGGGCTAAATATGTAATTCTGACAAAATATGAACTGGCCTCCATTGCAATTTTTTGTACAATTTCTAGGATGTGATATTGTTTCCCATACCCATAAGGATCTATATGTGTTTGTTTAAATACTTATAAGTTGTTTAATTAGCTATTGAAGGCTAGACAATATTTAGCTATTCAAGTTGTTTAGTGACAATTGAAGTAATTTGGTCATTGTTGTAGGCAGGTTTTGAAGCACTTTAAGCCTGAGAGTCCATGGCTGAGACCTATACAAGACAAGTGGATTCGGCCAAAATTCTCCTCTTCTAATTTCTCAGGCGTAAAATCAGAGTGTCCATGGCTAAGACCTATACAAGACAAGGGAATTCTCCAACCAACTGATTTTTCCCCTGAGAAATTAGAAGAGGATCTTTCTGAAGAATGTTGCTTGGTATAACAGTTTGTTCTTGGAAAAAGATGAATGGTAAGGCATTGACAAGAAGGGTAAGGCATTGACGAGAGTTTGTAGAGTTTAGAGTGATAAAATCTAGTTTTATTTTTATTAGATTTGTAAGGCATTGACAAGAAGAGTTTTGGCTCTGAAAGCTACACTGTGAAAAAAAGAAGCAGTTCCAATAGATTTCTACGATTTGAGAGTTGAATTTTTATAGGATTTACATTGTAAGGTTGAGAAAATGAGACTGGTAACAAAAAATTCATTGATGATTACTTGTTCCTAGACATGAAGCCTATCTTGATTACATTCCATTTGAGTCTAGTGAAATTGCCATAGTTTGGAAGCCTGTGTTTGAACATCTCTGTAAATATAATTTTGTGGTGTTGCACGACTTGTTGGTCTTTAGCATTACATATGGATTAAATGGGAATACCCTATACATGTGCAGGATGTACACATTTTAACAAGGTTGTCTATGGAGGGGGAATATGTATCCCATGCATTTCAAGTTATGAGGAAGCATGGTCGCAATAAGGATGAACCTAGCCTATATCACAAGTATGGTACATATAGGGGAGGTTGTGGTGCAATCATCTCATTGATTATTAACCCCGAGGACCATTTTTCTTGCAAGTGGATTGAAATCCATCTCATGTGTAAATACACCAAGGAATAATTCAACCTGGATGCCTAATTTGTCACTAAAGTATGTGTGCAGGGAACTAAATTGAAATGGTTTAAGTTATTAATAGATGAAGTCTTTCAGGCATGTGCTAATCCCCACACATAATCCACCAAATTCATCTTTGGCTATTGATTGGTTGATTTTGGGATGTGGAAATGGAATCCCCTGTAGGGAAGATAACTTCATCCCATGCCCAATCAACAAATTATTTCATTGCAATTTGATGCTTGGAAGAGTTGGAAGGACACTAAGAATTTTKCATTCAATGAGGCCACTTTCAACAAATGGTATGACTAGATGATTAGAGTTACTAAACCCATTTTGTGAATCCCATAGGTGCTACAAGTGAATAAATTTTGGTTTGGTATGAACATGGACGATACAACTATGCGGCTATGAGGGACTAATGTTGATAAATTCCATGCCATGTATTTGCCCTATTACTTGATAGAATCATCGTTTGATAAATTTCATGCCATTTCTTTGCCCCATTTCCAATTGCAATAACCAATCCATATCTACCTTTGCTGAATCTTGAGCCAACCGATGATTTTCTCCAGGATCTTGTAGAATTTGGCAACTAGAATGGGTTGGTTAGTGTTGAAGAAACCTTCTGTTCCTTTTATGAACTTGAGAAAAATAATGCCTTGGCTCTTTTCAACATTTTTTTTTTTTAAATATTCAGGTTTGTCGCTCTTCCGACTGCTACAGGTCGGACTTCTGATGGGAAACACTCCCATCAAAGCGTCGGAACTACAGTATGCTCGTCGATCACGTCGATGGGATAGTGTTAGAATATTTGTTTGTATACTAATGAACGTCATCAATAGTTTTACAGTTGTCCTTTGAAATTAAATTTTTAAAGGTCGTCGGTCATCAAACATTAGGGGAGTCAGAATACGGATGATAGTCCAATGTCAGAAAAACCATGAGGGATTTTTCAACTCCTGTTGATCCCTCATAAGTGGTGGTTGAGCAACGTCAAACGTTGGGGCTATGACAATAGGGCATAAAAAATTCTATCCATTTATAGCAGTGTGTCTTGGGACACATTTCCTTAGTTAATTTGAAATGGATGGCCAAATTTGTACTAACTGGTTTTTCATTCTGCATTCTGAACCTTTTCAGCACCTTCTCTATGTAATCACCCTCAGACAATGTCAATTTGTGATTTTTCCTATCCCTTGTTATTCTCATACAAAGGATTTTATTTGCAGCACTCAAATCCTTCATCGCAAATGAATTAGCTAATTTTTTCTTGAACACATTTATATCTCGCATATTAGACCTTGCAACAACCATGTCATCTACATATAATAGAAAGATAATATAGCTTCCATTTTCTATCTTTTTAAAATAAAAGCAGTGGTCACAATGACATCTACTATAACCCTGTTCTTTCATAAACTTGTCAAACTTCAAATACCATTGCCTTGGAGATTTGTTTAGTCCATACAATCTCTTCTTCAACCTGCATACCAAATTATCCTTCCCTTTGACCTCATACCCCTGTGGCTATTGCATATAAATCTCTTCCTCCAAATCTCCACAATGAAAAGTTGTTTTTACCTCTAATTGTTCAAGATGCAAATATTCTACTGCCACGAGACTGAAAATAGTCCTAATTGAAGTCATTTTAACAACATGAGAAAATATTTCATCAAAATATATACCTTTATTTTGTGCAAACCCCTTTACAACAAGTCTATCCTTGTCCCACTTTTCTCCTCCATCTTCTTCCTTGAACTCGTAAACCCATTTATTATACAATGCTCTTTTTCTTGTCAGCAAATGAACCAAGTACTAAGTCTGGTTATTTACCAAGGAATCCATTTTCTCCTTCATTCCTTGCTCCCACCTCTTTTTGCTATCTACTTGCATTGCCTCTTCATAACATTCTAGTTCACCAGAATCAGTCAACAATAAATAATACAATGAAGTAGAGTATCGTTCAGGGGGTATACTTAACCTGGTAGATCTTCTAACTACACTTGAAGGATTTTGAGGTACCTGTTACTCCTGTTGTTGTACATTTTTATTTTCTAGTTCCTTTGGAATTTCTTTTCCAATGATCTCATCAAGCAATGTGTATTCTCGTTTTTCATTTTCCCGTTTCTTTCCCTACACTTGATCTTTGAACATGACCTTCTCATTGAATATGACATCTCTACTACTAATGATTTTTTTATTTTCATAATCCCATAAGAGATAACAAAAATCATTATAATCGTATGCAATAAAGGTACACTTCTTGGATTTTACCTCAATATTTGTTTTATTTTCTTTCTCAATATGGGAAAATGCTTCACAACCGAAAGTCTTAAAAAAAAAATAGTTTACCTTTTTTTCAGTCCATGCATCCTCTAGAGTTCTACCATCCAAAGAGCTTGAAGTTCCATTGTTTATTAATTCAACAACAATATCTACAACATCTCACCAGAACTGTAAGGGAAAACCAACATGCAATATCACACTCCTTTCATGCTCCATGATTGTCCCATTCATCCTTTCTAACACACCATTTTCTTGTGGTGTTGTTGGAACTGTCTTCTCTCTATGAATCCCATGGTATGAACAGTAATTATCAAAATCCTTGCTGCAATATTTACCTCCATTATTTGATTTAAGACACTTCAACTTTTTTCATTTCTCATTCTCAACCAAAGCTTTCCATTTCTTAAAAGTATCAAAAACATCAGATTTTTGTCGAACACAATAAACCCAAGTTTTTTTAGCTGCATCATAAATAAAAGTAACATAGTAAGGAGAGACACCAAGAGATGATACCTGAGTTGGTCCCCATACATCTATGTGCACAAGATCTAACCTTTCACTCTTCTTTTCTTTTCCGACTCTGAGAAATCTGACTCTCTTATGTTTTCCATAAACACAATGCTAACAGAAGTCCAAATCAATTTGTTTAAGATGTTGCAGCAAATTTATTTTGTGAAGTATCTGCATCCCATTCTCACTCATATGTCCAAGCCTATGAGGCCAAAATGTTGTATCCATTCCTATAGAATCTAAAGAGATAGAAGAGTTAGTACTACCAGTACATAAATACAATGTACCTACCTTCTCTCATTTTTCTATCACTAATGATCCTTTGATGAACTTCCACATCTTATCTATAAATATGGATATAAAACCTTACCTGCCAATTGTCCTGTCGAAATTAGATTTTTCCTTATATCTAGAACATGTCTTACCTCTTTCAACAACCATTGGTTTCCATTTCTTTGTTTTATTTTTACCTTTCCCATTCCAACAACTTTGCATGGTGCATCATCACCCAAATGAACCTGTCCATCCCTTTGTTTTTTTAGAGATCTGCAATCTTTCTTCATATGTCATTTCTTCCCACAATTCCAACACTCTATATTTCCAAGTCTAGATTTGGATCTTCCCTTCCTAGAATTACCATGCTTCTCTGAGCCCTTTCCTCTATCCTTTTGTCTTCCCCTATTCTCCAGGTTCAACGTATTGCCTGATGTCTCACCTGTGCTTTTCCGTCGCATTTCCTCACTAAGGATAAAACCAACAACATCATCAAATTTTAAAGTATTTGAACCATATACAGAGTTACTTACAGCCATGATCAAGTTGTTCCAGCGTTTTGGTAATGACCACAAGATTAGAAGAGGCCTGACCTCATCATCAAAGTTCACTTTTACAGAACTTAGTTGATTAGTAACAGTATTAAATTCATTTAAATGATCTGCAACAGACCCACCTTCTGACATCTTCATATTAAATAATCTCTTCATTAGAAATACAGTATTGGACGCTGAGGGTTTTTCATACAATTTAGATAATGCGTCCATCAAACCCTTTGTTGTCTTTTCTTTCGAAATATTGAAATTCATCGACGATGATAGAATTAGTCATATCGTTCCTAGAGCCTTTCTGTCAACAACCTCCCATTATTTTTTCTTCATAGTAGTCAGCTTCTTTGTTATTCCTCCCAATGGTAGGAATAAATTCTTATGATTTAAATAATCTTCCATCTACATCTTCCATAACTGGTAGTTTTGGCCATTAAATTTTTCGAACATAAATTTTCCATCTTTCGACATTGCTCCCACTCAAACCAGGAACCCTCTCTTCCTACGAGTTACCCTTCACTTTGATACCAATTGTTAGAAAAACAAGATTGCGAAGAAATAAAATAAAATAGATGGGGAAATAAAACACATAAGATACACAATACGATAGTCTCGGGTACATCCACCAGAGAAATTGCTTGGTCCTTCCTTTATTATTATCTAGCAAATGAAGGGATACAACCTACAACAAACCAGTTGTAACTTCCTCTTCATTCTCTCACAATCTCCTATCTCGTAATACAATATTCGCTATCATACCTAGCCACAATACATTTCCCTCAGAAAAGAGGGTTTCCTTCTAGGGAAAAAAGATCTAATAATTTCTACCATTATATTTACGACCTTGTAATGAATGGTCCATATTTATAATGAAATTACAATATACATTTACAAGGCAATTTTTCCTTTGGGAGGCACTTTCCCCTGGACCCCGCAGAGGGGGTAACCCCCCTCTGTACTCCCCTGCATGGAAGAGTGTACATTATTAGAGGGTCTAAAGTCTTCATGGGGTATAAACAGGGTTGAAGAAAGACCTCTAAATCTAGAAGATAATCAGGCTCCACAACCAACACCTCTACTCATACTATAATTTCCATCCATGAGAAAGTGGAACCTTTAATCGAGGATCTGCAACAATGTTTCACTGTTTAAAAACTTTATTTGGAGCGTGAAAATGTTGGTTCTATTCTATCCCTCATTGTTAAATAAATAATTGCATGTTATTTCCAGGCTAGTTATCCTAGCATTGAAGGTTCAACCACCCCCAGTCATTCAAAAATATGTATTGCAAGTGGCCAACCCCTTGCTTTGAAGCTTCTCATCGATCAATCAATCAATAGTGATAGTTTTGTTACCTGGTTAACCCCTCATTTTTTATGTGTTATGTGATATTCTAATTCCCAAGTAGAGAAACACATCATTCGTGTGGAGGAGTATAATGAATAATTAACATAGGATACCCAACAATTGTTCTAAACATAGTTACCAACTTAATGAGAACTGTGACCTCAAAACGAGAACTCTGGCCCAAAAAAACCCTATTTTTGTATAAAAAACATCAAAATCAACCCCCAAATCAAAAAGTGGTGCTACTGGTAGCACCATTTTTTAAAACGGGATCAAAATTACAACATTTTTCAAACATGACCTTCAAAACTTAGACAGTAGCTCAGAAAAGCCTTAAAATCAGCACTTAAAAACAAATAAGATGTTTTTGAATTTTTTTTTTTCTTTTCAAAACATCAAATTTTTAGATCATTTGAAATCGTAATTTTATCACTTGGTACCATTAAAACCAAAACCTCAAAATCAACCATCAAATTGAAAAGTACTGCTACCGGTAGCACCCTTATAAAATTGGGGTATGAAAATGCACATTTTTATAATGTGGTAAAAGAACTAATCATTACTATAAACAAAATCATAAAAGAAACCCTTAAATGTTTACTTATTAAATGTTATTATCATGCAAAGCACAAGGTAATACATAATGCCATGAAAATATCACAATATACTTTGAAAATTCAAAGTCACGTTTTAACAATTTTTTACTTTTAATAATAAAAACGTAAGTACAAGTTACGTTGAATGAAACATAAATAATTTCTTAAAAGTATTGTTATATTGACCATATTCAAAACATATGAGCTAAAAAAATTTATGAGCTAACATAAAAGGTGAAAAACAAAGAAAAACTAGAAAGAAATGAAAAAAAATTAAAATTTTCCTAGAAAACAATAATTTAAAAGACAAAAATACGTTGTTTTGTTAAAAAAAGAGCAAAAAATCCCTCCCATCTTAAAAAAAGAAAAAAAAAATGAGAAAAAAAAACTGGAAAACAATCAAAATTTAATAAAATATTTATAAAAAAAAACCATCTAAAATAAAAAAAAAAAATTAACAAAAACACTAATATTACCTAATCTGCAAATTTATTTAAATGTTTTTTTTGAAAATAAATATCAAACTATATAATATGTTAATAGTATTACAATGTTATAATATAACATTGTAATACTATTACAATGTTATATTATAACATTGCAATACTATTACAATGTTATATGATAACATTGTAATAGTATTACAATGTAATATTATAACATTGTAATAATATGTATGTAGTGTATTAAAGCCTCTTAAAGCTTTTTGTGTACATAAATACAATTTAAAAAAAAAAGCTAAATAATTATGTATCTTTCTTAAAATTTTATAGACCAAATTTTGTCTCACCAAATGTTAACCATGGTCATCATACACTTTATTTCAAAAAACTTATTAAATTTGAAAAAATAATTAACAATCTTTTATAAAATAAATTATTTAATAAATGCATCTTATCATTAGACAATTTTTAATTTATTCTTTATCTAAACAATGTTAACCATTTAACAATCCTTTATAAAAGAAAGGATTTAATAAATACATAATCTTATCATGAGACAATTTTTAATTTATTCTTTATTGAAACAATTATTTCTCATCTTATGCCTCGCTAGTCTTATATTAAAAATATATCTATTTTATTGGTAAACATAAACGATAAATCATACTTTTCTTTTTAATGTTCAGTCTAAAACCTATAAAGTTAACCTAGAAGTAACATTAAATCGTGTCATAATGTGAAAGGGATTTGTTGTCACTAAATAATTCTTTGAAGTGGGAGGAGAATGGTAGATCCTAATTAATTCCAACTTTATATTTTCGGCGGAAAACAAATTCTACACTAACCTTCCCACTCTTCGCCTCAGTTGCGGGCCTGGTCCATGTCACATACAGATTATAACATACATATTATTACATTGTAATATCATTACAATGTTATAATATGTATGTTATAATATGTACGGGACTAGGGCTAGATGCGCGGGGGGGCTGGGGCGATGCTCGACATCGGCTCAAGCCCCCGTGGGCCTGGCTTGAGCATCACCCCAGCACCCCCGCGAGCCTAGTAGGTCTCGTGGACGCCCACAGGGGGGCTGAGGCGATGCCGAACATCACCCCCCCCGGGCCTGGCCCAGGTCCCATACATATTATAACGTACATATTACAACATTGTAATATTTTTACAATGTAATAATATTATTAAAATGTTATAATATTATTACATTGTAATAATATTACAATGTTATAATATTATTACATTGTAATAATATTACAATGTCATAATATTATAATTTTTTTAGGTTTTTATATAAATTTTAATTTTTTGTTGTAATTTTAAGGTTTTGCAATTTATTTTTGTTTATTTTTATTTCAACTTTGTATTAAAATTTTTATTTTAAGTTTTTTGATTTGGGGTTTTAGTGTACGTGTTTTTTATTTTTGAGGTTTTTTTTAATTTTTTTAATTTTATTTTGGGTTATAATTTTATTTTGTTCTTTTTTTTTTCATTTTTTCTTTATATATATATATATATATATATATGGTTTTCTTTTCCTCTTTGGTTTTTTTAGGATTTTCTTAGATGGTTTTGTTTTCATATAATTTTTTTTTTAATGTTTTTGTTTTTTAAATTTCAATTCTATTTGTTTTCTTATTTTTTTTAGTTTTTAATTGATCCAAAAAAAATGAATTCTATTTTTTTGCTAAATATTAAAAAATATTATTATTTAATTACAATTATTTTCTATGTATTGAAGTAAGGTAAAAAAAAATTTGTTAAAAATGATATTTTCCACTATATTTAAAATGTATGGAACCAGCCCGCAGGGGTGTAGACCGATTGACAAGTGTCGTGTAAATGGAAGGAACTATGTAAAATGAGGTCTCAAGGTCGATTCTCACCCCGATTTACCTGGAGGGCATTCTTGCGGGCGGTGTGTTTCTCCCTAGGGGTTATAAGGCAGCCGGCAGGATTCGACCCCATGTCACGCGAGTACGATACTGCCGTTGTTACCGATTCCCCTAGTTACCAAAAAAAAAAATGTATGGAACCATAACTTAATTCAGAACAAATAATTATATGAAAAATCTTAATTTCAAAAAACTAAATGGTGTACAACATTTTTAACATTGGATAAAAAAATAGAAAAGTTTGAAAATAGATGAAAAACATAGTTGAGAAAAAAGAAAAAATAAATAAAAATTAAACAATTTGAAAATAAATGAAAAAACGAGCATTTAAAAAAACAAAGTTGAAACCTTATGTATCAGGAAATTTAAAATGTCAAAAACCCACCTAAAAATGGAGGGGGGTGCTACCGGTAGCACGATTTTTAAAAATGCAGTAAAAAACTTGACCCCCCAGAAAACGAGAACTCTCTATAGTTCTCGTTAAGTTGGTAACTATGTTTATAATATTTAGCGGAAGTATCAACCAACTCTGATCAACAATATGACTAATGCATGCATGTTGAGTCAGATATTGATGTTGTATCCCATATATTTCTTGAAAATTGGCCCACAGTGTAACAGGATTCCCCTCAACTACCTGATGATGTTGTTCCTCTAGTGCCACTGCAACCTGTTGACCTTCTTGCAGGAGCATGGTCACACTTAGTTGAGAAGACATAAATCCTAAAGTTGCAGATGGATGACATTTGGCTTAAAGAATAGGAAAAACCCAAGGTTGTATTATAAAAGGTTACATAATTGGTTACGTAAGGAGATGTTATTCTCTCCCACCTCCGCCAGAATACTGGTGAGTGCTGTAAAATTTTCACTATGGTGAACAATTGGGTTGGCTTACTTGAGAAACACAATAAACTGGTTGAATAATTAAGGAACCAAATCCAAAAGATGAATGCAGAAGCATAGTAAATGATAGATCCAGCTACACAATAGGACAAATTCACCAAGATTTAGGAAGATGAAAATATCCTTGATGAATTGTTTGATGTTTCTCGGAATGTGAAGAAGGAAATCTATGATTTCAAGCCTTTTGTTCAAACCACTTATGTTCAAATGCATCAGTTGGAATCCATGACAGGTACATAGTCGGAAAATCTTCTTACCACCAAGCCTCATGAACCAGAAAATTTCTCATCGGTGCATCCTTTTTGATGCAGAAATGGAAAGACTATATATATAACTATGTCGTTTCTCGTCAACATGCCTTGTAGATCGTTACGTAGTTGGGGCCTTTATTTGAAGATAATTCTAGTAAATAAGGTGAAGGTTGACTTAAAGAAATTCAATAGTTGTCGTTAGGGCATGTTGGGCCCTTTGTTTTGAATATTTTGGATAAGGATATAAGGATAATCATGTGGTAGAAAAAGTAAAATAAGTTAGGTGACAACTAGAAGCTCAGAAACCTATTGGGAAATACAAATACCTGGGGAGGAAAGAGGAGGTTGTGATCTAGTCAATTGACCGTGACAAGGCGGTGCAAGCCTAAATAAGTGTCAATGCAAACAAATAAGAGAAACATCGATGGTTGGTTATTCAGATAGATCTCGAGAGTCTGTATTATATCCTAAATAGTACTCTCCTATGTTATAAGATCCTAATCTAATTGGATGAGATAATGTAATGATGGTCTATGCATTCTGAAGAGATTGACTGGATCTACAATGTATGAATGTAGTTTTGTACTTCCTGCAGATAATATAATGGTGTTATTGGGACCAAAAAGTTTTTTTTTATGGTTTTTTTTTTAATGCGGTTATGTCTATGACTTTATTGAGTATCTGCGTATTCCATTCTTGTTAATATGTTGTTGCAACATAAGCTTAATGGTTAAACTATGGATCTGAATTTTCTAGAAATAGATCTCATTAGGTATTGTTTATAACTCCCTTAATCATACAGATCTTGGCTATTGTTTGGGTGAGAACTCCTTCTCTTGCGAAAGGTTGAAAATTCCAGTGTTCCTAGACTACAACAGACACCTTTGTTAGTAAACTACCAAGAACCCTAGTCTCGAATTCACTCCAACAGGAACTACAAAATGTTTGAGCCTACTCTTGTTGTGCCAGAGCCATCATATTCCTCCTTGTTGGCCCTCTTGATATTGAGTATCTATCCTTAGACACACTGCTTCAGCCCCAAAAGGGAATTCTTTGAAAAATGACTCATAATCTAAATACACATGGGCCACTCACAACTACAATAATATGGAATATTTTTCCTAAGCACCATGTGACATGTCTGCAATCAAAGTCCTCCAAAGATTTTGAATGCAACATAAAACCTTATTGTCTTCCATTGGTGGGAGCGATCCCTTAGAGTTGATTTTGATAACCTTTGATTCTGATCAAGTCCATCATAGTCTCTTCCATCAAATTGCTTTCTGGATGAAAGTGAGAATGATGGGGATAAATATCTTTGGCAAGATGATTGATGAAGGACCCTCAAATTGCATTATGTCCATGTCATGATGGAAGGTCCTTGAGTCTCAAAAAATCGACACATATGCAACATTGTTGAAAGAATTCAATGGAAATATGTTCCATCCCCATGCGGTTACCACTACCTTACACACCGATTTAGGTGGTAAGACTATCTTTTTTGTTGTAGAGGTTATAAACACAACTATTGAGTACGATTTGTTACTCAGGTACACTTGGTTATACAAGATTACTATTGTTGTATCATCCATATTTAGGGTCTTACGCTTCCCTCATCAAGGGAAAATAGTGACGATTGATCAAATTGTGTCTTGTACATGAGACCTTGTATCAAACGTGGAGTTTAATGTACCTTTTGGTGATGATACCACATAGTCTCACATAAGTGTTGATGCTAAGCTGTTCAAATACGTTTTCTTGATGGGAAAATTACCTCTTCCCCAACCACCTCCTACTATGAGCATTATTCCTATCAATATGATTTCTTCATTTACAAGTGGATCCCTTGGGTCTATCAATCCTTGGGTGGTACTTGGTTATGAGGATGTTGAATCATATAGTACTCCCATGCCTCTCACCACAATCACGATTGTTTATCTAAAATTCTGATTAGCATTAACTGATATTATTTAATACCTCTATCCTCATATGGAGTGTGATCAACCTACTTCACCTGCATGGGTCGTTGAATATCTAAGTTTGCATGATTCCATAGATACAAAGTTTCCTTCAAAAAATGCCATCCTAGATGTCATGGCTTCCATAGATAAGCCAAAGCATAAGGTGACACATCAATCAAACTCTATTCATTCAGAAATGACTAAGTTATGATGATGAGTCTTGATCTGAAACTCGGGGTATTTTTTAGGGCACCCAATGCAACCCTAATCATTGACCCCTTTTCACGTTGGTCATATTTTTAACAACTTGTCACAAAATTCTCTTCTTTCCATTACACTGAAGATTTATGTCTTGTACCTTCTTCACGTCCTTATGGGAATCATCAAGGATATTCCCTAGCTCCCAAAATGACTAATATGAGTATATTCAGCCACAAAGATTCATTTATATGTGGGAAGGCTCTGTCATGGTGTGCCATATGATGTCAACAATGATTCATGAGTTCATCAGTGACCATCAAGATCCTTGGTTGGAGCCTAGCAATGGGATCTACTTTTCATGAACCATAAAGATGCATAGTTTCTTATACATAGGTGTGTGGTATGAGTGACTTTTGTTTTGCATATATTATATGCAAAAAATCCTAAAATATTTTCTTTTTTGAGATTTAACTATGATTTTTTACCTTGGAGTCTAATTTACATGTGTTGACACAATTATGCAGACTTTTTTATTCAAAATTCAACTTCTACTAAAATTGAGGTATATGTTTTTGAAAATGGAATGTAGGGATGGGTTTTTCCCTACATACATGATTTGAATTATTTACTATCTATTTTTCTGACACATTCCTTAGGTTAGACCCTATCAAGTTACGACACTAGCCACTTCATTTTTGCACACCATAATGTTTTTGATAATACCTACCCTCCTTTGGTGCCCTAGTTAGCACCCAAATTTCCATTCAGTGTTGGGTAACCCTCTTGTATTCCTTCCATGACTTTATGTTGAGCCTCATTCTCCTCTCTTCATCTATATTATTTCCACATCCCCTAGGGTTCTTAAGATTTTTATTTTTGCTTGATGACCTCCTATTCATGTGTTTCTTGTGTCATACAGCCCATTGCTCCACTCCTAGGATTCTAAAAGTGTTCAACATCAACTCATTTATTTTCAATTACAAGAATGTACTAGGTGTTGTAACAAATATTGAAAATTTGGCTTTCGGTCACTTAAGAGAATGAATGGAAGCATTGGCAGTGGAATGACCGCATACACCGAGCATTAAGCCAGATGGAGAAAAATCTCACCAGTCCAAGTTTTTTTCCATCGGTGATTTGGATGAAGCATATATCCTAATAACTACAACACCGATCCCCGAATTCACTAAAATATTAAAGGATAAGATGGGTTAATTAAAGAATAAGAAATATTAATGTTGACAAGTCTCATCGGGATTTCGCAACTCGAGTTGCCTTCCTGCTTTAAGTTTCAAGTGTGCGATTTTTAAAACCCCGAAAGCATGTGTTTTAATAATGCTTAATCACAACGGAGTGTTTTAACTTTTGATAAATCGCATTGAAATTTTGCGATTTAGGATTTCTCATGTCAAGTGTTATCGAAGTCCTGACACTTAAATCCATGAAAGGTTAAAGATTAATTGCTAATCGTGATTAATTAAGAGATTAAGAAAAATTATTATCGCCTAATTAATCCCATCGCTATTTTTCAATTTGATATTCCTTGCATTCCATAACTTTTGAAGACATGATACCCAAAACCCAAAAACCCGAAAACCCGAAAACCCGAAATCGGGACTCCAGTCTTATGCAAAAAATGACCTTGGAAAAAATCCATTTTTCGCAGCCTTGGGGAGGCCATTTTTCGCATTTGAATAGTCAATTGACATCTATAGATCCTAATATTTATAGTGGTGTATTTAGAATTAATTTGGAGAATGGGAAGGTAGTACAAAGTCCCCCGCAAGATGAGGTTCGTTTTCAGAAATGTTGTGTTTTTTACTGTGCTGAGTCATCATTTTCAAATGATGATTCTGAGCGACTGAAGGATCATTTTGAGAAATGGTCAGAGGTGTTTGTTACTAACACATCTAATATCAAAATCCTCTCTCATTTTTCCTACAGGTGTCACATATTGGGATAATCTAATCCATCTCTGAGCCCTAATTTTCCGATCTCATATTTTCCTATTTTGACACATGTTTGTAAAATCTAGATAAGAGGAAAATGAAAATGGATCTCGGGAAAATGAGAGAGTTCTTTGCTTAGAATAAATAGATTCACAAAATACTCTTTTAGTTTACACACATATGTCACTATTCGAGAGATACAGAGTTGTAACCGCAGCCCTAGGTTTCGGCTGTTTGGCCCATTTTCTATGGCAGAAAGTTTCAAGAATTGATTGTAACTATTGTTATCTTTTAGATTAGAGAGGATTTCAACCTCAATACATATATGCGGAATATTTTATAAAATATAGGAGGAAGAGTAGTACCCCTGGGTTGTAACACTAATTATCATGTTTAATAAAAGAGCTCTGAGCATTTTCAATCTATATCAGAGATTCTTGTGATTTTGTTTGCGGAGAATGTCTTATTGCTTCATTTTCACATCATTTCACTTGGTTTTATTTCCATTTTCTTCCCGATTTGTAACTGTGTTTGTAATGGAATTCATCTGTTTGTTAGATGCTCTATTTCTGGACAAGTTATAGGTTGTTTCTTGCAGAGATATGAAGGTTCAAAATTCATCCTTGCTAGATCCTCTGTCCCAACTATCTCTTTCCACTAATTTATTCTTGGAATTCACTCATTTCTATGTGCTCCCTGCATTTTGATATGTTTTCTCTTTATTCTGATACCATACTTTTTATAGATCCTTCCCTCTGTAATCATCTTCTATCTTACCTCTGCTCCATGGATTTCCATTGCCAAAACACTCTTATTACTTGCTTGATCATTTGACTCCATGCCCAATGGACTACTTTCCGGTCCAACCCATCAACGCTAAAAGTCAAAAACTTTTTGTTACCCACATATCTACCCATTGTTAAGCCTATTGAATATATTTTTATGACATATTCTCTAGAGATCCCTCTCGGGTTGGAAGGGGCAGTCTCCAATCAAAAGTGGTCCGACGTTATCTCAGAATTTACTTGCATGCAACCCAAGTCAAGTCCGAGTGACAAAATTTATTTCATTTAAAATGTTTTAAGGCTTGACTCTATTACAACCTAGAACCAACTCTTGCGACAACACTAGGTACCTTGATTTACATTATCATTATTTGTGGGTTGTCTCACATTTATTAATGATATACATCAATAAACAATAATCAAATAGTGCCTCACTATCTTAAACTTCAACACATATTTTCATGGTGTAGACTCACACCATAAGTGGTTCTATTTAACTACTTGGGATTTTTAGTAGCTACACTGATCCAGATGGATTTTTGTGGCCCCCCACCTATTCCAACTAGTTCATTTTGGTATTTTTCGAGTTTGGCATATTTTTTCATAGTTTTTGGGTCCTTGACTTGCGAGGTGTTTTGAGGAGCTAAACAACATTTTTAGGGCTCTCCATAGTAAAACATGACCTTTGATAAATAGAAGAAAAATGTGTCTTCCTCGGATAGACCTTTCTAATGGGCTATCATGTGCCTAAAATGAATATCATATGAAAATGTTATGACCCCAGAAATTTGATGTATTAACTTACCCAAACAGGGCCCACGTGACTTTTGGCGCTTCATCTTCTAGGGTTAGGTTTTTGGATGTCTAGAGTTTTTGACATTCCTTTTTATTGTAAAAAGGCATTCAGAGCCTCATTGTTATCATATTATTGAGAATGAGCACAATCGTCAAATATATTCTCAGATATAATCTGCCACCATTCTAGAAAGCTTGTTTTCCACTACATTTTACAGTTTCAGCTTATTTTCTTATTGAATAGAAAACTAGTTTTATTGTATCTCTCTTATTCTATGTCAAGCATATTTTAATAATCTGTATTCATTTCATTCTCCTCATAAAATCTGGATCATTGACCTCTTATATGTTATTCCCTGAGTTTCATTCGACAATACCACTTCATTTCTATGTGTAACATCCCCGCTATAATCCCTAGTTTAATTAATGCATAATATAGATATGAATATGGCTATCGCCAAATGATGTAATATGCAAAATGTGTTTTCTAAACTTTATTAAATACATGTGATACCAGCTACTCAGAATATGGAGAGAGATGGGGGTTGATTAATCTACAAGAGAGGGGAATGTCTAGTGAGTTTCTAAGAGGGGACGCAATTGAATGGTTTATGGGTATTAATCCAAACCTAGTTTTTTGAATATATTATCATTTGGGGATGTTAGAAAAATAGGACCGCGGAGAAATAAAATAAAACAAATGCAGAAACAAAACACATAAGACACACAATACAAGAGAGACACAGATTTACGTGGTTCACCCAGTGTGGGCTACGTCCACCAGAGAAATTGCAGGTCCTTCCTATATTATTTTCCAGCAAATGAAGGGATACAACCTACAGCAAAACCCGTTGTCACTTCCTCTTCTTTCTCTCACAGTCTCCTCTCTCAGAATACAATATTCACCATCATCCATAGCTGTAATACATTTCCCTCATAAAATAGGGTTTCCTTCTAGGGCAAAAAACCCTAACATAATCTCTACCGTTAGATCTGCGACCTTATAATGAACGGTCCATATTTACAATGAAATTACAATATACTTTTACAAGGCAATTTTTTCTTTGGGGGCTTCGCCTCCGAACCCCCGCTGGGGGCTTGCTTGCCTCCAGACCCCCCAGCCAGTGGGATAGGCCCCTCGGACCCCGCAGAGGGGTACCCCCCCTCTGCACTCCCCCGCGTGGAAGAGTGTACATACTTCTGGGGTGTAAACACTTCATGGGGTATAAACACGGCTGAAAGCAAGGACCTCTGAATCAGGAAGATAATCAGGCTCCACAGCCAACAATCTCTCACTTGGAGACTGATCTCAACAACTCCACCACTGCTGTATATGCTGGACTCTAAACCTTCTTGGACCTGGAAAATTTCTCATCTTCATCTTCATTCTTGAAGACCAACTGAAACTGAGCAAGAACTTAGTTTCTCGCTGGTTACTCCCTTTGTTAACATGTCTGCAGGATTCTGGATAGTATGTATTTTTTCCATCTTCAATTGTCCATCTTCCAAGGCGGATCGTATGAAGTGGTACCTCAACTGTATATGCTTAGTCTTCGAATGGAAGGTTGAGTTCTTTGCAAGGTGAATGACACTCTAGTTGTCATAGTACAACTTGTTGTTCTCCTGCTTCTTTCCCAATTCCTCCATAAACCTTTGTAACCAAATCATCTCTTTACTAGACTCTGTAGAAGCAACATACTCTACCTCTGTTGTTGAAAGTGCAACAACCTTTTGCAATTTTGAAATCCAACTTACTCCACCTATAGTAAAAACATACCCTATGGTGCTCCTCCTACTGTCTTTATCACCTGCCATATCTGAATCAACATATCCTTGTAGAAAAGTGTCTAAACCTCCAAAACATAATGCA
>JZKD02S1815824.1:793262-805990 GCA_000966675.3 Picea glauca
TAAAAGGAGGTTGCCCCCTCAAAGAGGATTATTATCTGAAATTATCTCTTTTTCAAGGCGTTGAGTACTTTTCCTGAGGTTTTTATATGCTATATTGATGTTTGGTTCTTAACATCTTATTTTGAGATATCCTCATGATTCCAAGACATAAATCCATTTTGTATCTCTTAGTGTCTATGATATCTTTTCACATGGATCCATTGTGTATTCATTTTCGTGGCCATGATCACTACTAATATACATATTACATGGATCTCAAGTGTAGTTGATTTGACAACCATGTTTTTTTTGCTCCCAAGCATGGATATTCCTTCCTTGGGAAGACAGTACTCTTACTTTTTTTTGTTGTAGGCTTTGTTATGGACAAGTGTTCTCTACCTTTGTCCAATGCACACTCACCACCTATAATTTATAATGTATTTCACAAATCAATTGCTTTTCTTACCTCACACATTAGGGGGGGATCTATTATACCATCATTTTCCACCTCCTATGCATTGATTCCCTATTACCCGGATTCAAACACCAATTCACTACTAGTATGTAACAACCCTAATTAATTAATTAATTATCATGATTAAATATTTGTTTAATGAATATTAGTTTAATTAATTAATTATCATGATTAAATATTTATTTAATTAATATGAGTTTAATGAATTATTAATTTTTATTATCAAGACTTAGTTAATAATACAATTGTATTGGTAGATGGACCCATTTATGGAGGGAGAATAAGGTGGTTGAGACTTAATGGGGGATAAGGTGGTTGAGGTTTAATGGTGGGAGAAGGTGATGAATAATGAGGGAAAGGAGGATAAGGCAAGGGAGACCACTCGAGAAGGGGGTCTTCTTTTGTTTGGGGTAATATTTTCATATGGGAGGAAGGAGAAGGGAGGAGGAGTGGAGACTGTGTATCTTTTATTCAACTGTTTTGTGCTTACAGACTTGAGGACTTTCACAGGGGGCACCTATTTTTGAGAATTTTGGGCTCGGGGGCCAGGAAACCGTAAGGAATCCTGGGGCTAGGGAGTCAGATAGGTTGTTTCTAGTTGATTGAGAGGTTAGTCTGTTTTGGGAAGAGATTCAGTTTGGGCAGAGCTTTAGAATAACATCAGTTTGAGGTATTTATTATCATTAATGCATTGTGTTCATTATTGATATATTGTTCATAATATTCAGGCTGAACATGTTGTTTGTTATCATGCTGCTCTTTTTTAATTCTTTTGAACATTGTTATTATGCTGGATAGTGAATTGTTATTATGGTGAATAATGAACTGTAAAGAAATTATGATAGCATTTCTATATTTAAATTTATGTTTTATAAGGCTCTGTTTGGATGGGCCTTATACATGGTATCAGATCCCTAGTTTAAAATCTAGGGCAAAGGGCCTACCTACCCACCTATCCTCTTGACCCTTGATTTAATCATATGCCTTAGGATCCTTAAAAATAAAAAGAAAAAAAAAACGATGAAAACCTAGGCATGCAACCTTGAAACCCTTACAACCTTTAACAAAAAAAAAACTACATCCCTTTAACAACAAAAAATAACCCAGAAAAAAACTTAGGTCTGTGGTAAGATGAAGGGGTAGGTGGTACAAAAGAATCCAAAAACATCTATGAATGTTTTGGAACTCCTTAATCTATGAAAACTAACAACTTGTGTGAACTTGTAAGAAGCCTCACCTGTGAAAAGGGAAAAATAAATAAATTTATTAGGCATGACCTATAAAATAGGAAGAAATTAAATATATATATATATATATTGGGTTCTATAAACCCATCTCCAATTTTTTAACCATGAACCATGCCACATCACAACACATGTTGCGCTCAGAGGGGAAATTGGCAGCACCCACACAAGGCACCAAGGGAAGAGACCACAGGCCCAAGGGAAGTATCTTCCTCAAGGTTAAGTTTTGTAACTAATCATAGACCAAACGCACAACACAAGCCATAATTCACAAGCCAAAGAAAGAATCATACCACTAGACCATAGTTACATCATTGAATTGGGGAAGAAGACTAGATCGACGTAAAGGGGCATGTAGTGTGTGAAAATATCCACATATCAATGTAGTCGGGATGAAATGCATGGCCGCATTTAGGAAGTAACCTTAGTGTATCCTCCTGAAATTCACTCAAACAAACTACACATTCCATTGAACCCTTTCCAAGCTTCAAACCTTTCACCAGTGAATAACGAAACAAAGAAAAGCTCTCAATCAGACTCATGTTGAGACCTTGAGGAACCCCGTTCATCCTCCTATTCCCACCACCTCCTCTTCGAGAGTTTCCCCCTGTGTCTTCATCGTTGGTACAATGACAAACATAAATTGAGAAAAAAAAAACCCATGAAAAAGAAAAAAAAATGCTGAGCAGAACAACTATAATAATAGACATGGATGGATTGAAACGTGAACTGAGGTTTTATGTATTGATATAAGTATTTTCAAAAAAGAAGAATCATTAATACTCTTATTTATTGAAAATGGATGAAGAATAATAGGGGACATAACATAAACCAAGACTCTAGGGATGTCAATTTCTTTCATTCATATGCTCCTCCTCATCATTTACTTCCAAACTAATGCATTGAGCTTGTCACATAAGCCTAGGCAAATTTCATCAAATGGGCACAAAACTATTTTGATTGTGTGGCCCCTCGTAGAAATGCCCAACCAACAAGATGATTTGAAAATTTTTCAAATACAGATGGGAGGCATTCTTGTGAATAAATGAGTTTTTTTTTCCTACTAATATCTAGCTTCCCTGTTCAAAGATTCCTATCATAAATTACTACCACAAAAGGAAACCCAACAATAAAAAAAAAGAGGCCTAACTAACTTACAACAACCCAACAGATGAAGGACTCCCACACCCAGAAACGATTTCAAATAGAAACCAAGCAAACCCACAAAGCTTCCAACATAAAACACTCCAAAAATTCCTAACCAACCAACATAAAATGTAAAACTGTAGCCAACCCTCCTGAAGAGGCATCGACTTAATGACAACAGTCACAGAAGCAAGCTTTTTTTTATAGTACAAGAATATTGCGCCAGAACACTTTTTGCAGCAGCTAAACAACCTATAAATCCACAATCCATTCAGGCATGTTCCTTAACTTCACATTCTGTCTCATATTTTCTAACTTTCCGTAGAAGACTTTCGATTTCCCACTTCTTACCATAGAGGTTACACATTACCAGCTAGAATGAAGACTGAACCACGCATCCAACATGATTAGGGAATAAAATATTGTTTATAAACTATATTCCAATGAGAATAATAACACGCAGGAAGAAAATCAATTGTTAGATCCATAATGCAATACAAACCATACAAAGCACAGCGCTAAGATCAAGCCGATTAGGAAAGGTAAGCCTTGCCTTGCCTTGCATTACAGTGTCTAAATGTTCACTCGGAAACCACAATCCTCGTAGTGTAGAAGAAGATGCCTAGTCAAAGCTTAGATCACAAGAGCCAAGCCATATGAAAGAGGAACCGACGAGGGAGACTTGCTATGATCAACACGTCAACAAAGGCCACCGAGCTTTGTCTTACTGCTAGCTCGAACCCACAACCTCCTTGCTATCACCCTCCATCCTTGGATATTAGGGCTCTTCTTGGTGATTGTGTGTTGGGATTTGGCATTGACTGGTGCGCTGATATTTGGAAGGACAGTGCCAAAGCCATCAAAGGAGGTTCCCATGACCTTAGAACCAAAATTCAAAAGGGGTTTCAGAGTAGAGAAGGTCGACAGCTTGGACAGTGCACCATTTCCCCTTACTATTCTCCACCACATTCTCCTGAGACATTTTCTCACTGGCACTCACATATACAAAACACTGCCCTTACTCAAAGGAAGATGTAAACGTACACCTCTAGAGCTATGAGTTGTAGACTGAAGGAGGCGGCCCAGGTGGTAGCATAGGCAACAAAGTGGTGTAGGGTTTGGGGATGGAGAGCTCGGGAGAGTGTGTGTAGGGTTTTGGGGGATGAAAGCCTGGGGGGCACGCGGGCCTCATGCACGCCCAACTTATTTTTTTTTTAATTTGAATTATTGTAACTTTTTTTTATTAATTGTATTTTAATTATTTTATTTTATTTATTTATTCTTTTAAATTATTATCATTTAATTTAGGTTTAAATTTTGATTGTTTAATTTGTTTAAATTTTAATTATTTATTAATAAAACAATATATATATATATATATATATATATATATATATCATGTGACTAATTAATGTGATTAACAAAAATAAAACTAAGTAATGTGATTAATTAAAAGTAATTAATTAATTGTGATGATCAATTAAATTAGTGATTAATTAAGTACTTAATTTTCTTGATTAAATTGAATGTGTTGATTAAGGAGATTGAAACTTATGTTAAAGTTTAGTCTAGATTTTTAGTTTTTAATAATTAATCAACATTATGTTAAAAAAAAAAAATCACACTAATTAGTTTTAAATGAAAATTTTAAGGGCTTAGACCATGATAAGCGAGAGGAGGTTTCATGCGCACTAGGACAGTAAGTTAGAGGAATTGGTGATTGTGGTACAGTTCTAGCATAGCTACCAAGGTGAGAGAGTCAGTAGTTTTCTTAGGTGAAGACATCGAGCTTAGAGGCTTTCGACCTTGACCTAACCACTTACCCTAAAGAGAGTAACTTTTGTTTACAGACAAGTAAAAAAAAACTTACACCTAACCCTATGTTTTCAAGTATAAGTTGCACGAATATGAATTGCCTTAGACTCTTCCCCAAAAAAAAATTGGTTCATACAGATTCAATTATACAGGATGGTTAGGACTCGAGGAAATCGAGGTCGAGGGGCATCGTTGCAAGGACTGCCAACGCCGCCACCACCATCGCCTGAATTAACTCTCATTATGCGCTCTTTGGAGACTATTAATGAGACTTTAAAGGGCAGTCAGCCAATAGGTATCGAAGTGGAGCCCCCACCATTTGGAGAGGGTAACCTTGAAGCATCAAAGGATTCAAGGGGAGGGCCTCCACCCAATGACATCACTAGAGAACTATAGAAGATCAAACTTCCAGAGTTTTTCAGGGGCCATGCCAGTGAACGTGCAGAGGCATGGTTGGAAGGAATGACATGATGTTTCACCTTAAGAGACTATTCTTCCACATCAAAGGCGAAAATAACATTTTTTTGGTTGATGGACAGTGCCTTAAATTGGTGGCACAACCTGGAGAGGCAATTGCAACTTACCCCATAAACCATCTCTTGAGAACTTTTTGAGGAAAGGTTCTGAAGGAAATATCTACCAGCTTACTACGAGGAACAACAGGTGGGAGAATTTCATGCCCTAGTATAGGGAAACATGACTGTGGAAGAGTACGAGATCAGGTTCATGGAATTGGTAAAATGTGTTTCCTACATGGATAATGATCAATGACAGGCATAACACTTTTTCTATGGGTGAAACCCTAAGATAAGGGCCATGGTATGGATGTGGTAACCGTCTTTAGTAGCAGAAGCAATTGAAAATGCATGTTATGCTGAGAAACACGTGAACTTAAATGGAGGTATGAGATCGACCTTTCCACATCATCCTGGATTCGTGGGGAAGGCCCTTAGGACCTTCTCCAGGGAAGGAAGCTCTAGGCCACCTCCTTATGGTAATAGAGTCACACCAAGATCGGTTTCCACAGGTATTTCGTTGGCAGCGAGTGTAACATCCCGTTCATCACTAATGATGCAGGCAAGTCCACGACCTTCTCAGGGAGTAGCTAGTAGGGGCAGGGGTTGCAGAAGAATGAACTCATTTCAGAGACCGTCACAAAGAAGTGCGTAGGTACCATATCATGTTACATGTTGGGGATGTGGAGGACCCCATTACGAGCATAACTTCCCAGAGTTACAAGCAGGATTTATGCATAGAGAAGGAAAGGCCCAGATGGGAAGAGAAATTAGAAACCATCGGATTTATGCAGCAGTTAATAATTGACATGAAAAACATCAATCTATGATGGTGGAGTCGCCAGGTACGCTAAATCATATCAATGTTAAAATTTTATTTGATTCTAGTGCTATAGATAGTTTCATTTCACCATTTGCATTAGAAAAGAGTGGGTTGGCATCCTACGAGCACAATGAATTTAAACAAGTCGAGATTGCTTCAGGGGAAAAACAAGTGATAGGACCTAGCGTTGATAATTGTCTAGTAGACTTGGGAGTGTGTACTACCAGATTGAAGGTATACGTCACTGCTCTCGGGATGCATGACCTAATCATTGGAATGGATTGGTTAGAAGCCCATCAAGCTATGGTAGATTGTTTTGTAAAAAGGGTGTTTTTTGTTGACGATGAAGGAAGGCCAGTAGAGATCCACGGTGTATGTAGAAAGGTGTCTCTACGCTTTATCTAAACTATGAAGTTTAAGCAGTGCATGAGGAAAGAGTGTCAACTTTATGTAGTGGAAGCAGTGAATGGAAGGAAAGGACCCCCCTTGGGTCAGTACCCAGTATTGTCAGAGTTTAAGGATGTTTTTACGAATGAGTTGTCAGGGTTACCTCCTGAGAGGGAGATTGATTTTACTATTGAGATAAAACCTAGTGAAAAACCAATTTCCAAGACTCTATATAGGATGATAGCCCCAGAATTTTGTGAGTTGCAGATGCATTTGAAAGAGCTACTTGACTTAGGGATAATAAGGCCCAGTGTCTCACCTTGGGGTGCATGAATAATTTTTTTGAAGAATAAGGATGGTTCCTTACAACTATGTATATATTACAGGGACTTGAACCGTGCTATAGTGAAAAATAGGTACCCTATACCACAAATAGATGATCTCCTTGATCATATGAAAGGAGAAGCAGTATTCTCAAAAATTGTTTTGTGATCAAGGTATCACTAGTTAAGGATTAAGTAAGGCGATATTCCTAGAACTGTCTTTCGAACTCGGTTTGGGCATTATGAGTTCATTGTAGTACCTCTCAGATTAACCAATGCGCCAACAGTATTGATGAGTCTCATGAATGATGTATTCCATAAGTACTTAGACCTCTTTGTACAAGTCTTTCTAGATGATATCCTCATCTATTCCATGGAAAAAAGAGAACATGAGGAACACTTGTGAGTAGTGTTGTCCTGCCTTAGAGAGAACAAATTGTATGGGAAGTTGTCCAAGTGTTCCTTCTTCCAAAAAGAAATTCACTATCTTTGTCATATAATTTATGGTGAGGGAATCTCCCTGAACACAGAAAAGGTAAAGGCCATTATGGAATGGCC
The DNA here is from genome assembly GCA_000966675.3 of Picea glauca. NCBI lineage: Eukaryota > Viridiplantae > Streptophyta > Pinopsida > Pinales > Pinaceae > Picea > Picea glauca. Next base: position 800,528 of record JZKD02S1815824.1, read on the forward strand.
AACACCGAAAAATGCTCATGAGGTAAGAAGATTCATGGGGATAGCAGGTTATTATCGAAGATTTGTGGAAGGGTTCTCTAAAATAGAGAAACCCATCACAACCTTACAGCGCAAGGGGGTCAAGTATGAATGGACAGAGGAATGTGATAGTGTATTCATCGAGCTTAAGAGGTTACTAAATAGTGTACAAATTCTACGAGTGTCAGATATGGAAAAGGACTTCACAGTCCACACAAATGCCTTGAAGCAAGGGTTGGGGGCCATTCTAATGCAAGATGGAGGAGTGATAGCATATGCTTCAAGGAAGCTAAAGAAACAAGATGAGCTTTACACTAATCATGACTTAGAGTTGGTAGCTGTAATGCTAGCTCTGAAAATTTGGAGGCACTATCTAGTAGGGCAAAACTTTGAGCTCAAAATGGACCATGAAAGTTTAAAACATCTCTTCACTCAAAGGGATCTGAATGCTAGGCAAAGGCAATGGAGTGAGTTTATGAGTGAATACGATTTTGGTATTCCATACATCAAGGGAAAATAAAATGTGGTCATGGATTCCTTGAGTAGGAGACCACATGTCTTCTCCTTGGTACCCTTAAAAGTCAATCTGAGGGAATGTGTGTTGACGAAATTCCTTGGAGACAGTTGGTATTTAAAGGTTACTTCAAACCTCGAGAGTGGGAGGCAGTTAGATCCAAAGTATGATGGATATAACCTAGAAGCAAACGGAATATTAAGATATCGAGGAAGGATGTACATCCCCAAAGGTGGGGATATTCAAAGCATCATACTGAAGGAATCCCATAGAGAACTTTATTGTGTGCATCTGGGTGTGAAGAAAATATATGTAGATATGAGGAAGATCTTCTTATGGGTAGGCATGAAGCGTGATGTAGTCCATTTCGTTGCCAAGTGCCTAGAGTGTCAATAAGTCAAAGCTGGCCACCATCATCTGGTAGGTCTCCTACAACCACATGATGTTCCTATGTCCAAGTGGGAAGTCATTTCTATGGATATTGTTGTGGGGTTGTCGCTCACATCTCATAGACACAATGTCATCCTTGTAATAGTTGATAATTTAACCAAGAGTGCTTATTTTATTCCAGTTAGAGACACTTATGATGTCACTGATGTGGAACACGTGTTGGTAAGTGAGGTCATCCATTTGCATGGGATACCCAAGAAGATCATTTCCAATAGGGACTCCAGATTCACTTCTAGGTTTTGGACAAGTTTGCAGTCAGTGTTGGGGACTCAGTTGAACTTAAGAACAACTTATCATCCTAAAACAGATGGGAAAACTGAGAGAGTAAATCAAGTCATAGAAGACATGCTTAGGATGTATGTCATGGATAGTCAAACCCATTGGGAGAAGTACCTACCTTTGGTAGAGTTCGCCTACAATAACAGTTCTCATAGCTCCATCGGGATGCCACCATACAAATCTCTGTATGGAAGGACATACAGAACACCATTGAGTTGGGAAATATTAGAAGACCGCATGACAGTTGAGCCAAAAGTGATTCAATAGATGGAGGAACAGGTGATTCATATTAGGCAGAGACTAAAGGAAGCACAGGGTAGACAAAAAAAAAAAATTGATGCACAAGGACTGACTGAAGTTATAAAGTGGGAGATCATGTTTTCATTCGTATAAGGCCTAATAAGAGTACCATTTGGTTCGGGAAGGGAAAAAAGTTGTCACCTCAATTTATAGGACCATTCAAAATCCAAGAGAAAATTGGACCCATTGCCTATCGTCTTGTACTGCCACCCCACTTACATAAAACTCATAATGTTTTTCATGTATCTGTTCTACATCATTATGTTGCTGATGAATCACATAAACTAAATTGGAAGCAGTTGCAGGTATCAGACGCAGGAACCCTCATGGTAGAACCATTACACATATTGGACCGTAGAGTCCAACAACTCAAGAACCATCTGGTAGACCAAGTTAAGGTCCAGTGGGACAAGTATAGTCCAAGGTCTACTACTTGGGAGGATGCCAAGACATTACGATGAGATTATCCCTCACCTTTTTTACCACCTCAAGAATATCTTTATCGAAGGTTGGGTGTATGTAACACCACCTTTTGACTTAGACAACTAGGATTACTTGAGGCCTAATCACCTTTATTTTCTACTCACAGTGAAACTATTAATGATACACTTGAATTTTTAAGACGTAGGACCCTCTATGAATGTTTCAATGTTATTTGAATGATGCTGGATATGATGTGATCTATTATGACAATGTAAATTCTATGAATGTTTAAATGTTATTTGAATGATAATGGATATGATGCGATCTATTATGAGAATGAAAATTCTATGAATTTTTAAATGTTATTTGAATGATGATGGATATGATGCAATCTATTATGTAAATGAAAATTCTATGAACGAGTAACGTTAATTGAATTATGGGGATATTATGAGATCTATTTCTGACTTGAAAACTTTGATATTAAAGTTGTTGGTACGTGGATACAGAATTGAGATTATGGTCATATGCAATTACATGATGATAATGCATAGATATGTATGAGTTTGTGTTATAGACTAATTTGAAGGTCAAAGGGCTATGAAATAGCCAAGGGATAATGGTAATAAAATTGGATGTCATGACCATCGACCGAGAAACAATATGGTATGAATATTTTTATGTGAAATTATATTGGTACAAATGCACTATTATGAAATATGGACCAGTGCAGGTTTTCAGGTCGTGAGACTGCCCAAAAACTGAATAAATGATGATAAAATTCCTAGCAACATAGTGCCACTATATATTCCATTGCACGGTGTGGACCCTAGTCCTATTAAGAGGGGTGAAGGCATTTCCCACCTTGTATCCTCTGAAACCTAGAGTCATGGGAGGACGATGTTAGCTCACACTCCCCTAGACGTGCGATGATGACTGTCAGTTGCATGTTGGTGAAGCTTGGTCAAGATAGTGACACTTTCTTTTACGGGTTGTATTTGGAGTTAGGTAAATATAGTTGAAACTCCAAGATAGTCCAGCAGAGGAAGGATATGAATGGAAGATGGAAGTAAGTTAGGGAGGAAGGATGAATAGAAATAGTTCAGAGTGTATGGACATTTGCCTTAGGGTGGAATTTATTTTTTTTCCTTCTTAAAAGAAAATGTGTATATACCTATATTCATGATTACTTAACTGAACTACAATTGTGTAAATAAACATTGTTGAGATATATTATTGTAATTAAGAGATTTCACAAAAGTTGATTGGTTTATTATCTTTCATAAAATGAATAGTCTTGTTGATTGGATTGGATGCAGACAAAATTTACTATAGAGGTGATGATTATTGTTATTAGTACATGCACGAGACTTGTATGTACTAGCTACACATGCATTTATTGCACATGTACACTAGTATGTATGAGTTTTCTTGGATTACTTACTGATAATGTTTTTATTTGATATGAATGTGTAAACCATGTGTCATTTCCCCCATATCATAAATTACTTTATCTTCAAGACAAAGTTTCTTGAAGGGTGGATGTATGTAACAACCCTAATTAATTAATTAATTATCATGATTAAATATTTGTTTAATGAATATTAGTTTAATTAATTAATCAATTATTTATCATGATTAAATATTTTTTTAATTAATATTAGTTTAATGAATTATTAATTTTTATTATGAAGACTTAGTTAATAATACAATTGTATTAGTAGATGGACCCATTTGTGGAGGGGGGGATAAGGTGGTTGAGACTTAATGGGGGATAAGGTGTTTGAGGTTTAATAGGGGTATAAGGCGGTGAATATTGACAGAAAGGAGGATAAGGCAAGGGGGAACACTTGGGAAGGGTGTCTTCTTTTGTTTGGGGTAATATTTTCATATGGGAGGATTGAAGACTGTGTATCTGTTATGCAACTGTTTTGTGCTTACAAACTTAAGGACTTTCACAGGGGGCACCTGTTGCTAGGAATTTTGGGCTCAAGGGCCAGGAAACCGTAACGAATCTCGGGGCTCAGGAGACAGATAGATTGTCCTTATCTGGTTGGGAGGTTAGTGAGGTTTTTGTAGAGCTTTAGCTTGGGCAAAGCTTTAGAACAACATCAGTTTGAGGTATTTATTATCATTAATATGTTGTGCTCATTATTGATATATTATTCATAATATCCATGCTAAACATGTTGTTTATTATCATGCTGCTCATTTTTAATTCTGTTGAACATTGTTATTATGTTGAATTGTTATTATGTTGGATAGTGAATTGTTATTATGTTGAATAATGAACTGTAAAGAAATTATGATATCATTTCTATATTTAAATTTATGTTTTATAAGGCTCTGTTTGGATGGGCCTTACATAGTAGACTCAATTCAATGATTAAAAAAACCCATTTGTGAATATTTGTGCACCATATAAGTTATTAAACACATGTACATACACTTTTTTCTCTTTATCAAACCACATATACATTTATTTGGCTAAAAAATAAACAAATTTGCTAAATTTTTAGTCGGGTGTTGAGGTTTTTTGGCACCCTAAGCCTCTACTTCCCATGGATAACTACTCTAACCACTTCTTGGAGTATAAAAAGGAGTTGAGATGTAGATGAAAGAGGATCATGCCATTTAGAGACCACTTCTCTTTGTCGGACCTATACGTTGATTTGATCTTCAAAAACCTAGATGTCCATTCTAGAGCACTGCCACAACAGTTACATGTTGTAACATTTCTTAACTTTGTTGTTAAATCAATAAAGACCTCTCTTTCCCATCCAACTTTGTGTTTTAGTTTAAAATCATTGCATTTGGGTATTTAGTTATATATAACACTAATGAAATTAATTTCAATTAATATATTTGAAAGTTAGTGATTTTGTAACTACCCATCTTGTAGTTATCTTTATGTGGAGAGGGTTAGCGAAAGTGTTGAAGCTTAAAGTTGTAGAAAGAGTTTTAAGGTAGGGATCTACATCAAACAATTGGATCTAGGTTTGTCTCCTTCTTTCTTATCAAAAGTTAGTTAGTTAATTAAATTTTCTTGACTCTATTTTTGGGATTCACTTAGGTCTTTAGGTCATTAGCTTTGTTGTGGTTGTAACCCAAAACAATAGATGTACATTTTGGTCATTTCACATAGTATTATTTTTTAAATAATGACATAGTTTTACTTTTATTAGATAATGACGATGAGCCAACCAACATTAGTAGATAGTATCCAATGATAGGATGATTCAACCAACATGAGTAGATAATATCCAATGATAGTTGTCCTTGGTACTTATTAACAACTAGATTATGATAGATTTTTCCACCTCCCAAAAAAACAAAAAACAAAAAACATTTTCTATTAAAATTTCATATATCGTCTCATAAACTTGATAACATTTTATAAAAAAATTAGTCTTAAAAGAATGTGACACATTTTATATTAAAATCTCATACATGTGCCACTTATTTTTGAAAAATAACAT
>JZKD02S1815824.1:831194-874020 GCA_000966675.3 Picea glauca
CCATTCTGTCTGTAAGCATATTTCAGTCATTTGTTATTAATGAAATTAAGTCTTATTTCCACTGCATCTCTGCGTTTATGTGTATTTTTGTATTTCATTGTGTTCCTACATAAATACGGATCAACGAAGTGCATAAGAAACTGTATTTTGGCCATCCAGGTTACCAAAAAACAATCACAGCACTTAGAAGACTATTTTACTGACCCAATATGAAGGGTGGAACATCATAGTACTTGGCTAGGTGTCAAGATTGTTAACAGTTTAAGGCTGAGCATCAGCATCTACCTGACTTATTACAACCATTATCAGTACGAGAATGGAAATGGGAGACCATATCTCTAGATTTTATAACAGGTTTGCCTAAAACTCAGAGATAGAATGATTATATAATGGTTGTAATCGATAAACTCAGTAAGTCCCCACACTTTATTCATGTAAAGTCTACTTTTAAAGCTATAAAAATTGCTAAAATATTCATGAAGTAAATTTTTAGATTGCATGGTATTACTAAAATGGTGATTTCAGATAGAGACGTAAAATTCACATCCACTTTTTGGAAGGAATTGTTTGTAGAGCTAAACACTAACTTGAATTTCAGTATGATTTATCATCCACAAACGGATGGATAGACCGAAAGGACAAACAAAATCATATAGGATATGCTCCGCATGTACGTAAGAACAAAACCGAACAAGTGGGAAGACTATTTTCACTTGGTAGAATTTGCATATAACAATGGGTACCAAACTTCGGCTAAGTTGAACCCTTTCGAAATATTGTATGGAAGAAAGTGTACGACTCCAATTAGCTCGGATAACCCGGCTGACAGACTCATGGTCGGACCAGAAATGCTCCAAGAAATGGAGAACATCATAAAAAAGGTACAACAAAACTTGAAAGAAGCATGGGCCAGACAGAAGAGTTATGCAGATCAGAAAAAAAGGCACTTGGAATTTCAAGCAGGAGACCATGTTTATTTGAAAGTCAAATCCCGAAAAAGCTCATTGAAGTTAGTAAACTGTGTCAAGTTGGCACCGATTTTTTGTAGGCCCTTCAAGATACTAGCTCAAATTGGACCCGTAGCATACCAACTTTCACTTCCAGCTAATCTAAGAATTCATAATGTATTTCATGTTTCTTTGCTGAGAAAATATATTCATGACCCTACTCATATGATTGATTGGAAATTGGTACAGGTGGAATCCGAAGGCGAGTTCCAGGTGGAACCCCTGTGCATTTTGGACTAGAGAGAAATAGCACTTCAGAACAGAGTTGTCGCTCAGGTAAAGGTGCAATGGAAGAACTTTAGTCTTGAGGAGACCACATGGGAGTTGGAAGGAGAGTTACGGAAATCTCATCCAACCTTGTGCCACAAAAAGAACGAACACTGAGGACAGTGTTTTACTGAAGGGGGAAAGGATGTGACATCCCCCCCAATATATATATATATATATATATATATATATATATTTGGAATTTAAATTTGTTGGAAATTATTTTGTTTTTAGTAATTTTGAAATTGGAAAATTTTTGTCGTTTATGGCAATTCCGAATTTTGAATTTAATAATTGTAATAAATAATTATAACAGTTGGGCAGAGATTCGAATTGTCCCAACTAATTATTTCACTGTGACACTTGTATGAGAACAGAATATTTTATATTGATTGCAAGGGACAAATGGAACAACCATGTTAAATTTTAGCTGACCATGACTCCATGAGAGGAGAACATGTGGGAGCTACCTCTAGGCTGATTTTTACAAGTGGAAAATCAGTGATTTGGCCATTAGCAACCCCTAAAGATCAGGGATTTAGAAAGATGCGAAAATTCCCAAGGAGGGAAAAAAGGACCTAGAGGCAAATTGATAAATAAGGATATGTGAGGAGGTAGTACGCTGCCAAGTATGTTGGGAAAGAGACTAATGATTTTTATTTTTTTCTTGCTGCTATGAACACTGAATGAGTGTGAGGCAAGAGGGATCTACTGAATTGAAGGACATTGTTGAAAAAGAGATTTCAAGTTTCACCCTCATGCACTCATGGTCAGGCTAGGGGGTGAACCGGGCAAGTGATTTTGGATGCCCTATTCTATGGCTGGGAGGAAAGTGGTTGTTCCCTTTGTCTGTCCGCAATTTGATTCAGATATGCTATTCTATCTCTCTCTCGTTAAATGTTATGTTCTACAATTTCTTTGCTGCTATGATAAAATTCTGGGTAATTGCTATGTTCTGCAATTTGATTGCTATGAATAAATTCTGATCGAATGTTATGGAAGGGAAAGACCTACTAAATACTTCTTCATCTTTAGCTAGGAATGGATTTGTTCTATTGAGTCGGAGTGTTGTGGGAATGCTAAGTTCATTAAGTATATCACTAGTAAGATGAGTTCTGCAGAAGATTTTACCCTCATAACGAGATAAACTACCGATTGTACTTTATTTTTGATTCATTCTGTTAAATAAGGAAAATCTTCATTATTTGGATGATGTTTTTAAGGTCAAACATCCCAATATCTATGATGAATGATACTTCCTGTAGGTATTTATAGTGCACAATGAGCCTCCAATAATGAACATGTAAGTTCGGATTTCAAAATAAATATAGTCTGTAACACGAAAATTATTCTTGATCTGCATATAGAACATGCACATAAAACTACCAATAGATACATAGTATGCAATAGGGGTTCTGCACAAATCATACTTTGAAACTGAAGTAATCTAGTTAAAAACACAGTTAGGGAACAGGATACATATACATATATATATATATATATATGTATGTATGTATGTATGTATGTATGTATGTAGAGACGTATGAAAAATTCTGAAAGGTTCAAGACTCCATTACAATAAAAATTATAGTAAATACACACACACACACACACACATATATATATATATCAGCAAGGTTTTAGTGTTGAATTGGAAATGACCAGGTCTAGTCAACTATGTCTTAGATGTGTTGAAAAATTAATGTTAAACAAATCTGACCCCATCAATCTTTTATCTAAATTTTCACGAACTATAACAATAAAGGAATATAACCCATTCTAGGAATGATGATAGACTAATAGTAACAAATCCATAAGGGAAATGGTAGTCAACTGGACTGTCAAACTTTTATATTGAGCCATAGGTCCAGAGTAAGGAAGAAATCATTTCCTAATCCCAAAAAGGGAAAACATAGAACCATATTTTGCAGCAATAATCCCAAGGAAAAACAAGGCAAATCATATAAGGAGACTTATAAACTAAATTTAATTATAATACGAAGTTTCGGTGTAATAGAGTCCTTACAACAAGATAAAACCCCAAAATATCTTCAGGCTCCTTTTATACCATACCGGACGGGATTTTGGACTATGTAAACATCTGTAGCTGAATAAATTCTAAAAGATAATAATGATACTTAAATTTACAAGTTGGGATGAGACTAAATAGAGGAACGACTGGGATAAAATATCCAACACATTTCATTATTCAATTAAAATAAGGTCCTGTATGATAATAGTTTTACACAGAAGTCAGACCAAGAAGGAACTAGAGGGCCTCCCCATCCCAACCATTGAAGGCAATAGAACAAAACTATTTCAAACATCTCGAAAATCCAAGAAGAGACCGTGCCCTTGCACTGTCGAAAATCTGGGAAGGCCTACAAAGGAGATCGAATACCTTTTGTGCCAAAAGTGGGAACCGAATATCCAAGATCTATAGGTAGACAAAAAGCCCTGAAGCAGTAATGTTTAATTATCAGTAAACGCAAATAAAAAAATGATGAATTACTAATAGAACTGATAATAGTCAATAAGAAAATTTCATGTGATCTTACTTAACTTCTGTTCAATAGGCTGGCATAGCTCTCTTGTTTACTTGTCGCTTTTCCCAACTGAATAGACACCTGGTCGAAGGTGGATAGCATATTAATTCCCTGATGGGTACCCTCATATCAAAACAGGGCCCATCATTAGTGAATTATACAAGCCCTGAAATGAAGAAATCTTACAAGGAGGAGGTGCATACATAGCAAGTAACAACTTCATAACAAGGTAAAAGAAAGAAAGAGACAGTAACAATTATCTTTTTAAAGGAGGTAACCAGGCCTACGCTATCATAGAATATATTGAACATACTGAATTAGAAAACCACACATAACCACCCATAGCTGAATCACGTCGAGTAGTCTTGTGCATTTTAAACATTACAACGATTTGTTTCCACTATTTTTAACCAAATCGGATAGAGCACGATGAGGGTATTACCTACTGCAAATAATATTGGAAGCATTGCAAAAGAATATCATGATTGGAACTATTTAAAGCCCTACAGAGGCCTTCAGCCTTGACAACAATCAAAGGATTCGGCATAGAACTTAAATGGGGAGGTTACAAAACTTTTTCTCCTAAAACCTAAACAAGGAAACGAATGGATAAACCCTCCCTAATACCAAAAGGGAAGAAATAGAGATATATTCATAGGAAATTAAACTGGAAGGTTATGAAACCCTTCTTCCAAAACTGAACAGGAAACAAATTAATATACTGCCTTCAAAACCAGAAGACGAAAAATGGAGATCATTTCGAAGGAATTTCCTCTCCAGGAGTTAGGGTAGCTTCGGAAACAATACAAAAGAATTCGTGAATGAATTATCTCTTTTAAAACAATTTACAAGTAATGCGTATTGAGACAAATACTTACCGGGGGTAAGGATTGCTCCAACTGTTACAATTCGGGAGCGACTACCATGGCAATACTCTGTGCCTCCAAGGTTGGTTAACAGGATCGCCTCGCAGAATTCAACAATGACAATCGTGAAACCACTTCAACCGTAAGCGATAGCCTGTCAACCTCGGATTAATTGTGGTGGGAATGAAGGGCAGGTGGCCATGTGATAGTGTCAGAGAAAGTATGCCATATTGGGTAAAGAGCCTAGTATTTTCCACTGGAACTCGTAGGCCACCTTTAATGAAACTTACGGAGTCTTAAATGTTGGACAGAGAATCATTCCTCCCTCTCAATAAGTATTATCTTAAGGGTAAAACCCCTTTCCTTTCCCCGAGATTAGCATGAATCAACAGCCCAATCCTAGTGGTGAAATGTCCATTGGCATATGGAGGTAAGTAACTAATTGAGAAACCAACCCTAGTCCTGAAAACATTAAATTTGGTCATGAAATAGTAGATAGTTTAGCTATCTAGTAATAAAACCCGACTCGATGAATCGTATGGTGGGGAAACCAAGTAGAGTCACCTGGATTCAATTTTTTAATCAGATATACATGCGTGCAAATATTAGAAGTCTTATGTTTTTGTTTGAGTAAATCGTAGTATGGTTTATGAGACCCCTATTTTTTATATGATCCATTATACCAAGGGGTAAAGAAATTTGAAACGAGAGGGACCTGTTATGATAGGTAGAACTTAGGAATTTTTCCCCTTCAAGAACCTTTTTACAAACAGCATTTGAACCAATCCTATAATAAGTTTATACATTATGTTATTAAAAGGAAATAGCAAACAAAACAAAAAAAAAATGTTGTGTGATAATGAGGTCCATTACATAAATGAATGACTATGTGGTAGAATCTTGAAGTAGAAGAATAATTTTCCTAACATCCCTATGAGTTGCATCCCTTCCATGACTATAAACATTTGGGTCCTGTAGTCACCTATAATCCTTCTCGAGTGATACTATGTTGTGCACTCTGTGCACAGTGTTTCCTTCTAGTTTACTAGAGAGGCCCATGGTTTCTAAGGTTTTGTTGGAGAACTAAGGTAGAGCCAAGATCAACTAACAAATCTAAAATTCCACTCTATTAAGGAAGAGGTAGAGAAACTTCTCAATTTTTGCATCAACTACCTAGTTTCCTTGACCGAATAGGTGTCCAACCTTGTTCCCATATATAAGAATTAAGGAACTGTCCCCGTATGTATCAATTTTAGGGACATGAACACATCCTATCCCAAAGACAACTTTACCACTCCCTTTATTAACCAAATTCTAGATGAGTATGTGGGAAGCGAAGTCTTTTCTTTTATGGACATATTTTCAAGTTATAATAAAATTCAAATCAACCCCGAGGATCAACAGAAGATGACATTTATTTGTCCTTGGGGTACCTTTGCATAGTGAAAAATTCATGTCAGTCTTAAAAATGCCAGAGTGACCTTTTAATGTGCCATGACCTTTACATTTCATGATCTTAAAGATATCATTGAAGCTTATCTAGATAACCTTGCTACTCACTCTCAGAAGAGTTTAGATCATTTTACTCACCTTTGACTAGTATTTGAAAGATGTCACAATTATTGCATTCAATTGAAACCTCACAAATGGATATTTTACATTACATCTGGTCACATTTTTGGATTTATAGTTTCTGAGCATGGGATTATTGTGGATCCTATGAAGTTTCAGGAAATACTTTGATTTCCTCCCCCGCACAACACTAGACAACTTCATTGTTTAAAGGGAAAGGCTAACTTCCTGCGTCATTTCGTAGCCAACTATGCCAACATGAATAATGGCTTCATGTGTATTTTGAAAAAGGACACTCCATTCATATGGGATGAGAAATCCTAGGAATGCTTTGATTCTCTTAAGAAAACCTTGGTATCAATGCTTGTGTTGAAGCCCCTAGACTACAATAAATACTTTTTTCTTTACATTGTTGTGTCCAAAGGAACGGTTGGTATGGTTCTTTTTCAAGAGGATGATGAGCTCCATGAGCACATTATATACTACCTTAGCTAAAACCTATCTACTCCTAAACTTAAATACTCCAATGTAGAGAATCTAGCCTTATCCTCCGTACATGCAGTTCATATATTGCGTCATTATATTTAAATTTGCAACACTACCATGGTTGTTGATATCAATCCATTTCAATACATACTTACAAGGCCTATCAGAGGGGGGAAATACAATAATTGGATTTTTGACATCCCCAAAAATAAAGTATTTTTGAAATTTAAATTTGTTGAAAAATTATTCCGTTTTTAGTAAATTCGAATTTGAAATTTTTTTGCCATTTATGGCAATAACGAATTCCAAATTTAATAATTGTAATTAATTATTATGAATGTTGGACAAAGATCTGATTTGACCCAAATAACTATTTGACTATGACACTTGTATGAAAACAGAATATTTTATATTGATTGCATGAGGACAAATGGAAGAGCCATGTTAAAATCAGTTGACCATGACTCCATGACTGGGGAGTCTGTTGGAACTACCTCTGGGATGATTATTACAAGTGGCAAATCATAGATTTGGCCATTAGCAACCCCTAAAAATCAGGAATTTAGAAAGATGTGAAAATTCCCAAGGGAGGGAAAAAGACACAGGGAAAAGGATTTATTGATAAATAACATATGTGAGGAGGCAGGACACTGCCAAGTATGTTGGGAAATGAGACTATTGATTTTTCCTTGCTGTTATGAACACTACTGAGTGAGTGTGAGGAAAGAGGAATCTGTTGAAATTGAAGGACATTGTTGAGGAGGAATTTTCCAAGTTTTCCCTCATGGATTTATGGTCAGGCTAGGGGGTAAATTGGGCAAGTGATTTTGGCTTTCCTATTCTACGGTTGGCAGGAACATGGTTGTTCTCTTTGTCTTCCCATGAACTTGTTCATATATGTAAATCTTCTCCTTCTTTGTTTGAATGATTTGTGTATCTGATATTATGTATCTAATTGTGCTAAGTTGAAATAATTTCCATGGATGACATCTATTTGTGGTATGAAGTTTATAATCAAAAACTAAATTATGGGAATGGTTCCTCCTAAAAATTAAAATGCTAAGCAAAACTATCTATATACAAATGAACTTGAAAGAATAGATCCATCTACAGGATATATTTAAATCTGTAATAGAAATTCTAGTTAGGAATATCTGTGTATAAATGTGTTTGAAAGGAACAGATCTTTTTATAGGCATATGTTCATTTTTGGGACTGAAATATTAAGCAGATCCATCTATGAATAATCGGAGTTGAGTAAGTCTGTACATATATAAACGTTTAGGTGTATCTCTGTAATTAAATTTCAGAAAATCGTATCATTTAGTGGAGACTTCCTTTCTAGTATAACTTGGAATTGAAGAGAAATACGAGACAAAAAAATCTCATGGATCATATATATATTTATATATTATTTTGGAAATTGTATAGACATCATAGCAAACCGGAAGTGGACTATCTATAACAGAAATAGTAAATATTATATATGCTTATTCATGTATTATATGAATCATATACTGATCAATAGTTTGTATCAACAACATGCAAATGAAATGCTAGATGCATAAATATCGGTGAAATTTAAAGTTAAAAATCTAGAATCCCTTTTTATATATTATATCAGGCACTAGAATCAAAAGTACAATCATGGAAATCTACATCTATCTTGAAATCTTTTGCATTTCAATAGTCCAAATTATCTAGTGGAATTTCAATCAGTGTAAACCTTAAAACAAATCTGGAAAGAACAAATTCTTTTGGAGTGATACACCCTTTTCAACATTCAAAATCTGTGGCGAAATATAAATTGGCGCAACCCTTAAAGGGATCCGGAAATGAATCTCAGGAGTATTAGATTCATTTATATCAGTGTAGTCTCATAAGAATGGGTTAGATAATAAAACTATAGAAGCCATTGACTTCAACGATGTGGAATGATTTACGTTGTAAAACTTAAGTTAATTTAGATATATATACAGATACGCATATAACCACTTATGCATTCAGGAGTCAATACATATAATAATCGCAAGACCTGCTTTAAATGAAAGAAGTTAATCAGCAATTGACACAAGATTTCATTGTAGGTATTTGAATGAATTCGAATCATTGTATAGTCTACCTCTACCGTGTTTTCATAATATGGATATATTTCTGGAATATCTCTATAGGATAATTATACATAGACTAGCAACGAAAACCTTAATAGAAGAAAGGAAATTATAATCCTTATTTAACAAAAAAATTTAAGGTCTGTACATCTAATGATTCAGGTATTTGTTTTAAGCTAGGAACGCCAACGCAATAACCCAACATCACCAAGACCTCTCTAGAACCCTCAAAGAGTTCTCTTGTTAGAAAATAGAATACCTTTCTGAGTAGAACCTTAATTTGATCCAACACAATATTCCACATAGACCTACAAAGGAAACAAAGTGATGCAGACCCGCAACCCTCTATCGGCCTGGGGTCAAGGTCCATTACAGGGTCGTTCTAATTCTTGCCCTTGAGTTGGATTGACTCTTTGATTCCTCTTCGAGGAATCCCATGCACATAAAATGGTGCTTCTCCACAGGTCCTTATGAATTGAGCCCACGCAATCAAACACGAAGCCTCAAATTCCAATCTCCCCCTGACCAAACAATGTGGTTGTATTTCTCTCGATATCAAAACTTTGGAGTTCGCGACTTCGCGACTTATTCTTCCGAGTCTCTCAACTCTTCGCCTTCCGAATTCACGATACTTGAAGTGCAGATATGGGTATGGCTCCTCCCCTTGTCAGTGCCCTCCGCACGTGACCACCGGCTAGGCTTAACACTAGCACCTCTCGCTACTCACCGCTTCGTGAGTTTCAACATCAAGCTCCCGTGCTCTCATTCCATGAATCCCCGAGACGCGAGAAGTCAATGGAGTGTTGACTCCTTTCACTAGGTGACATGGGTACGCATGTCTATCACTCGGGCCCACCTTGTGGTTCTACCACGTGTCTCTCGTGCCTAGCTTCGGCACTTCGTGACTTCACTCCCTGGCTGCTGCCTCCTTTGTATCCCAACACCCGAAGTGTCAAGATATCGAACTCCTCCTTACTTCTTGTTGCTCCAGAGTCTGCACTTAAGGCTTAGAAGTACAGTTTCTAGGCATCCGAAAGTGGTTAAAGGGTGGAGAAGAGAGAAATGTCAACCTTCGACAAAGGAAACTAGGGAAGATTTCTACGTTGGCGTTGTCTAGCTTCCAACTATTCTCAGATTGTTATATCATGTTCAATCGCTGCCCATGAATGTTCCAGTTCAACCCGGGTAGTAGTTTTTTTAAGAATAATGTCGAAAAGGTTTAAGGCAATGTGAGTTTTATTTGATAATCTGGGTTCGATATTAGGCTGTGTTGGTACTGGGACAGTCATGGAGGAATAGTAAATTAAGAAAAACTTCAAGAAGAAATTAAGTGTTGTCTCAATTTGGTCGTATAAAAGAGAATTTACGGTTTCGAAAATAAAATGGGGTGAAAATCAAAGGCTCTTTCCCGTAACTGAGTTATATCTTGATAAAATGTATGAGGTGGGAGAAAAAAATTTAGTTGTCTATGATGTAAGGCTCCTATCAAGGGAGAATCTCGCGTATAAATAGGAGAGGAAAACTGTAAGGAAATAACCCGATGTAGCTGAAAATATGTATAGAATTCTGAAAGTGTTGACTGGTCTTACACCTGTTGATAGCCGGTACAGAGGAAAAACAGTAAGCAATTACAGAAATCCAAAATTCATTCGTTATAGTAATGGTCGTACTAAATTATAACGAAGCATTCATCAGTTATGAATATGAAATGAAATGAAATAAGAGATACAAGAAAACAAACTCATAACACAGTCGTGACAGAATTGAGAATCTTCAAATTTTCTTTATATTAACTCTCAAAATGTAAAAACTCTGTTACAATTGACACAAAAAGGTCTAGCCTTTTTCTTTTCTTTCTGTGGTGTATTTATACAGTTTTACAAGTAAGATAGAATCTCAATCATTACAAAATTTTGGTTATGATAGGGAGGAGAGCAATCGCTCCATTTCTTTCTCTCTGTCTTCACTTGGTTCCAGAGGTTTGTCCTCGCGTGTGCTTGGTACAGGTGACACATTTTTCAACCAGCTGAGATATCAACTTCGATGGTTCTGCTTGACAGCTGGCTTCAAAAAAGTAACATTCTTGGGCTAACTGTTGCAGCCTGTCTTCCATCTATCTATTTATGATGTCGATAGCACATAATTGCGCACTTGGCTTAATCATACATTTGTCTATTTGGACTATGTCCGCCATAGTCACTTGGGAGATCTTGGCCGAATCTCTTTCCTCTTTTTCCTTTAGATCAAGCGAGATTTTTTCCATATTCATTTGCATCAACGCCTCAGCATTACCTCCGCTATCAATGCCTATCAGATCGTCATCTATAGAACTAAAGGCCTCTTCTAAGGAATTCATTACCTTTTTGGCTTGCATCTTGCCTTCCACGATGTTGTGCTCCCATTCCTTTAATAGAATGTTTCCTCTGGTCTGCTTTGAAATGGTTAACCTTAGAGTACTT
Organism: Picea glauca; assembly: GCA_000966675.3. Classification (NCBI taxonomy): domain Eukaryota; kingdom Viridiplantae; phylum Streptophyta; class Pinopsida; order Pinales; family Pinaceae; genus Picea; species Picea glauca. Next base: position 842,509 of record JZKD02S1815824.1, read on the forward strand.
CCCGAGCCCCTGTTGCTTGTGGCTATTACAGCCTATTGGAAGGTGACACGTGCTGCTCCAGCTTCCCTTTCTCTGGTAGATAAGTTCTCCAAAACCTGATTAATTGACAAGCAATTTTCCCGAATATCCCCTACCTTGCTGAGTAAATTTCGTTGGGCCGCAAAGACTATGCCCTGAATCTCCATCGCCTGGGACTGAAACATCCTGATATCTATCACTTTGCTTTCGATGATTTCCACCCTAGCCTGCAACTGTTGGATCAAATATCTTTGTTATTTGGCTTACATCTGACCATCTCGGACCACCAGCTATGCTTGCTCGAGCTTAGTCTTGAGTAGCTCTATCTTGTTTTTATCGGCCAACTTGGCCTGCTCTATTCCTACGCTCACCTGGTCTTTGGAATTTTCTGTTGTTGTGGCTAGTCTGGCTTCAAGGGTCTTAATGAGGAGGTTTTTTCATTTAAGCTTGTTTTTCAAAAGCCCGACTGAGAATCGGTTCGCCGAGGCATATGCTCCTAATGTCCCTGCTATTTCAGTCATGAATTGTTCATTCTTCTTGTCCTTCCCATCAATTATGACTTTGTATTTCTTTGTTGTTGACTCTCCTTCCTGATAGAATTCCCTCTTTACCATTGCCTTTCTCTTCTTATCGAAGAATAACTCATTCGAAGGGAGCTCTTCTACCCTTATAGGCCTCAACTCTTCATTGAAAATCCATCCTGCATCAATATTCCCTTGTGTTGACTGCAAGGGGGTAACTGATGTGATAGGTTCCCCAACCTGCTTTCTTGATTTTCCCAGAGTACTAACCAGACTCTGCATCTTCGGAGGTTCAGGAGTCTTTATTTCGGCTTTCGGACTCTTGGTTTGCTCTCCCTTGTCCTCGTGTTTTTCTTGATCGGGAGTCGCATCCTTAGAGCCTTTGGCATCTCTCTGTTTCGCCTCCGATGTACTCGGACTCTCACCCCACAACACTGCGGGAAGACAACTGCGTCGATGTTCCTGGAACTTTAGAACATCGGCTCTTTCTTCGGGTGCCAAGGTTTGTATCTGAGCTATAATCTTGGCATAGGACCTTGCGCCTCGAAAAATGTCATCCGAGGGTGAATTCTCGTACTCAAATATCTTGAGCCCGCAACTAGCCAAATGATTGCTTACGACCCTTTGCGGATCGTGCTTCTTGTATTCAATGAGGACCAAATTTAGGTCTTCCAAGGCTATTGCCTCAGCTTTGGCATGCCCGAAATCTAATAAATAATAAGAATTTAAATGAACAGGAAAAGGTGGCCATACCTTCTTTGATTATCCCTTCAACTCTTTGCTTATACCACCGATTACTGTTTGCCTAGTAACCTCACAACAAGCCAACTTGTCGAGAATGAACAATGGAAATGCATGCGGGGGAACAAAAGCCCCGAAAACTCTGAGGTATGAAAATTCGGTCTCTACATACCAATCTGCTATACTGCTCAGATTTGTCACTATATTGTCCGAGATCCTGGGTGGCGAGTGACCGAAAATAGTGACATGCAGAGGCACCATCACCTAGTTGAAGATTTCGTATATGAAATTTGCCGCTTTGTTTTCCCATAATTTTGCATGATAAACATGTATGGGTTCGTCTTCTGCTGGGGTCCAACTCCAGCTCATCAAGGGAAATGGTGTTAAAAAACACATTGTATCCATAATATATGCCGACATGAAAAATGAAGACGCCTTCCTGCTCTCTTTCTACGCTCGATACTCCGTGACCCGACTAGTCAAGCTATCGGACAACATTTTTGCCCAGTCAAAAGAACCCCCTTCGACGACCCGAAACATTAGAGGCACCCACGGAAGAAAGAAATGTGAGGTGTCCTCTTTCCCGTATAACCTGCATGTCATCATGGCAACATATTTGTACTGTGGCTCTAAGGAAGCTATTGAATATATGCCTTGGCTATCAGCCCTGAACTTCACAGAGTTCGAAACCCAATCTCTTATTAAACTGGACATGGTTTTATCATACTGTACACATTCTTTCTGCTTGAATTCATCCAAGAATTAAGCGCCATATGTGTAGTCGGACGTCGTGGGCAGCTTAAACATGGCTTGCAGATGTTCCGGCTTGAAAGTCTCGATGGTGACTTTCTGCTCATTCACGATGGTTCTGGTCGGTATGTCCACATGGTCCAATGCCTATTGGACCATGTCATAATATGGAATCAATTGTGGCCTGGCTGCTACTTTGTGCATTCCGGATTGGATCACTATCTTGTACTTGGTGGTTATATCATCTTTCTTGTTGTCGTTGGAGTCATCAGAATAATCCACCAATTCGGCCTGCAGAACCTCTGAAACGAACAACCAATTCAGGACCGAGTCGATACTTCGAGGCAAAGTATTAGCGACATTGTCTGAGCCTTGTCTCGATACCTCAACGCTGGCTTTGGATGCTTTTCGTGGATCCATGGCTGAAGATTGTGTTTTAGCTCTTCTACGATAGAAATATGTATACATACAGAAGTCAGCTTGCTTAGAGATAATGTGCTCTGCATAATGTAGAAATGAATTTGTAAAAATTCATAACAACTCTTATTTATATTTGAAAACTCGATACCTTTTAGAACAAGTCCGTCAAATAATATTTAGAAATAAATTTAGCCATAAAAATCTGATCTTTATTCGTCGATTTGCCCTATTTCCTCATTTTTGTCATGAATTTTTGGCAGTTTAAAAAGTCAGTTGGCATATGGAAAGAGTAAGGCTACCTCATAAATCGCACAAGCATTGAAACACGGGATATGTATTACTTTAGCTTAATTAATCTGGTTTTACCAACGTTAATCAATATTTCGGTACTTGTTATATCGGGGATTTTACTTTAACACTTTGAACCTCTAACACTCGAGACTGTGACGATCGATTTTGTTTAATAAACATAATTGTGATTAGGGACTCAATTAATTTCATAATTATTATATTCGCCATATCGAGACTCAGATCTTCGAAAATAAGTTTCCGGGAGGTTTGCATGCCGAGCTGCGAAACCGCGAGATCGCGATAATATAGCTTAATTAAAAGGGAAGATAAAACTAGATTTAGTGATTAATTAATTACATTTATATCCTTATCATGACTTTGCGAGTCAGGGCTGAGATGGTGTAACTTTTTAAAAAGAAAACACTGAGTGGCGAATTGCCGACAGAACTTTTACCATGGTTTAGTTTTACTTTTAACCGTGACACTGGTTACTAAAATAAGGACCTTGTGTTCTCAGCTATCGGGGCTACGAAAATAAACTTTTGGTTTTGGCGAACTCCAAGGTGCGAAAACCCGATGACGTTAAATCATGGTTTAGGAAAACTTTACTCCCATTACTACCCTGGGTGAAAAATTAAAACGATTTCATTGTTTCGTTGCTCGGGACGTGTCAACTATGTGATTTAGAGCATCCGACCTACGAGATCCCGAGGTAGAACAAAAGATGAAACATTTTTATGAAAGGTAGGACTCATCTTGAGAGTACAATAATCATTGCTACTAGCGTGATAAAGCTTCAGAGATTTTGAAACCATAGAGGGAAAAACGAAAACTAACTTTTGATTTCGAGCATTAAGAATGAAATTTGTGACAGGCTAGAAAAACAAAGGCGGCTCCAACACTCCCTATTGCAACTCACAACTTTGGGACTTTGGGACAAAAGTCTTGACCTCCTATCCTTAGAAATGTCAAAATGTCGAGTTCCGACTCATTATTAATGTTGGCCCCACAATGGAACTTCTCACTCTGTTCGGACTTTGCACTTCGTGATTTTGCGAATCTTGATGCAAGGCTTTTGGTCCTTCAACTCGCGAATCCACAAAGTGAGAATTCACGAGTGATCCAACAGCCCTTGTCGACTTGGATCCTACGGTCCAATTTTTCCTGAGCTTGCACTTGAAGAATACTTGTTGTAACCTCCCTGCTCCTCTGCAAGATCTGATGGCTCTGGGAATTTCGTGAATTCTCCATGGATAATTTCGACCATCCAACTTCTCTTTGACAACTCCTACAAGATGAACAAGGTATTCCTTCATGTAACTTGTCCACCTGCAAAACAACTTTTCTATGCCTCCTTCCAACACTCCAAGGCACTAGCCCTTTTAAGCTTTTCTTCGACAATTCGAAGACTCTATCCCTCCTGAGCTTGTTTGAAAAAAAATCCTCAAGTCCTTTGGGGATGATTCCTGCATGCACTCCTTGCGGCACTTCTTCAAATACGCTCTAGTATTTGAACCTTTTCGACTCTGTGCACTCATTGCAACAACAATCTTTCAACAATTTCCTCAGGTTGTAAGCTCTGAGACTCTACCGGGCTTGTGCACACCTTGCATGGCTCCTGTGCTTAACTTGCACTTCTATGAGAATGAGAATAATTATATCCCTCCTGAGGTTTAGGGATAAAAACTCTAAACCCTTGTCAATGCACTCCTTGCGGACAAACTCCACTACACTCCTTGCAGGAATTTTTGCTCAGATAGAGAAACAATTGAAACTCATTCCTTACTCTCTCTCTCTGATTTCAAACATTCAACGAGAAATCATTCATACATAGCGTAACAGAAAATGCATAATAGAAAGAGTAAAATAGCTATGAGCATAGCATTCAACATACATACACAGAGAATATCACAACACCATAAGTCTGAATCAAAGCTTCATGTATTAATTCAGGACTTCTGTACATGGGTGTTTTCAAATACAGTTCTCTGCTTCTTCTCCTCTATGTGCTCTATCTCGATTGATCATGCTAATGTTACAATGATACAAGATGAGGGTGTCTATAGTCGGTTTTCCCTCCTATGCTCTAAACTATCTAATCTGCATTTAAATCTACCTACTCACATTAATTATGTATTAATGCCTTCACCTACTATAGATGAGAGCGGATTGCTCAAGATCTATTTACAATATCTAAGTGTGATTCCTCTTAACTATTACATTAACATCCGCACATTTATTTCAAAACATCTCAAAACACTTTTGTAACGAGCTGAAATGCATTGGTGCTTGTCCCAACTATCCTCCGTCCTTGCGCTTGCTTGTTGCTTGCGATGTTTACGATGCTCCTGCATCATACTCCTTCGCTTGAAAATTTTCATGGGCTCCTGTCCATGAGATCTCGCACAATCTATCCATGCTTTTGAATCTCTGCTTCATTTTCTCAGCTAGCGTCTTCAACTCGATGTCCCTTCCACTTAACCAAGTATTCAAAATACTCCTTTCGCCTGGTCCTCTTACTAACTCTTTTGTCAAGTATTTTCTCCATCTGTGGTTTCTCTGCAACTAACATTTGTTTATCCCATTGAGCCTCTGGTTTTTCACTACCTGCTTCTACTTCTTCAGCTTTATAAGGGTACAAATTTGAGATGTTGAATATCAGAGAGATTCTGATCCCATCGAGTAATTCGATCTCATAAGCATTTGTCCCAAATTTCCTTATGATCCGGCACGGTCCAATTTTATTCATTTTCAATTTATTATATGTCCCTCTTGGGAACCTTTCCTTTCTCAAGTGTGAAAGGATCAAATCACCAATTTCAAACTGAAGTTGTCACCTATGTTGATCTGCTCTGTGCTTATACTCCTGGCTCAAACTCTACAATCGCTCCTTCACCCAGCTGTGAAGTTCCCTCATTGCCTCGGCAAAATATTTTGCACTAGCACTCCTAGTTGCAGTCTGTCTTGAATCTGTCAATTCAGAAACTCCCCTTGGCTGCATACCATAAACAACTTGGAATGGACTCTGCCCTGTGCTTCTATTAAGTGAATCATTATAACCAAATTCCTCCTGTGGTAGAATATTGTCCCACTGAATGTGATGTTCTGTCACCAAACTCCTCAGCAAGTCTCCCAAACTTCTGTTGACAACTTCTATCTGTCCATCCATCTGAGGATGATAAGCTGAACTGAACGACAAGCTCGTTCCCGGCATTTTCCATAAGGTTCTCCAGAAGTGTCCCATGAACTTGGTGTCTCGATCCGAAACTATGCTCCTTGGTAAGCCGTGATGTCGAATGACTTCTTTGAAAAACAGATTTGCAATGTGAGTTGCGTCACTGGTTTTCTGACATGGTATAAAATGTGTCAGCTTAGAAAATCTGTCTACTACCACAAATATTGAATTGAACCCTCTTTGTGTTCTCGACAGCCCCAAAATGAAGTCCATGCTTACTACATCCCATTGCCTCTCTGGTATGGGTAACGGTTGATAAAAGCCTAGATTCTGCCTCTTTCCTTTTGAATGCTGACAAATTCTACATCTGTCCATGAATATTTTGAGGTCTGCTCTCATTCCTGGCCTAAAATATGACTCATTTAACTTTGAGAACGTCTTTTCATGACCGAAATGCTCGACCAATCCTCCACTGTGTTTCTCCTTCAACAAATTCTCCCTCATGGAGCATTTTGGAATACAAAGTTTATTACCTTTAAACAGTAATCCTTCCTGGATCATGTTTTTGTCCATTGACTTATGTCCCTGAGAATTGTATTTTTAGCTGCTTCATACACCTCCTTAAAATCTATATCATCTGTGTACATATCCGTGAGGTTATCAAAACCCAAAGTTTTGACTCTCAACTCCTGCAATAGCAAATATTTCCTGCTCAAAGCATCAACAACTTTGTTAGCGTTCCCAAAATATGCTTGGTTACAAAAGTAAAGTTCTGCATGTATTCAACCCATTTAACATGTCTTTGATTCAAATTCTCCTGTTGAGTCACAAATTGCAAAGTATGATTGTCACTGTATAAGACAAACTCCTTAGGAATCAAATAGTGTCTCCATTTCTTCAATGCCTGAATAATAGCATAGAACTCCTTGTCATACGTGGAGTATTTTATTTTGGCTTCATTCAGCTTCTCACTGAAGTATGCTATCGTTTTGTATTCTTGGCTCAAGACTGTCCCTATTGCAAATCCACTTGCATCACATTTTACTTAAAATTTCTTTTTGAAATCCGGCAACACCAAAATTGGTTGTTCCGTGATTTTCCTTTTCAACAAATTGAAAATTTTCTCAGCCTCTTCTGTCCAGTGAAAATACTTGTGCCTCTTCTTCACTGTGTCCATCATTGGTGTACTAATTCCACTGAAATTCTTGATGAATTTTTTGTAGAAACTATCCAATCCGTGAAAGCTTCAAACTTCAAAGATACTCTTTGGCGATAGCCAATTCTTAATCACCTCCACTTTATATGAATCCATCTCCAACTTATCTACAGAAATAACAAAACCCAAATAAATGAGCTATGTCTTCATGAATGAGGATTTCTTCATGTTTATCAACAACTTCTCTTGTTGTAGTCTCTGCATCACTATATCCAAATGTTTAAGATGCTCTACCTCTGTTTTACTGAAAATCAGTATGTCATCAAGATAGGCAATAACAAATTTTCAGATGAAATCCTTTAGGATTTCATTCATCAATCTCATGAAAGTGCTCGGTGCATTTGTTAAGCCAAAGGGCATAACAAGCCATTCATACAACCCTTCATTGGTATTGAATGTTTTATTCCATTCGTCTCCTTCTCTCATACGAATTTGGTGATATCCACTTTTCAAATCATTCTTCGAAGAAAAAAAATTCTCCACTCAAGCAATCCATCAAATCGTCCATCCTTGGCAATGGAAAACTGTACCTGATGGTAATCTTGTTAATTTCTCTTGAGTCTGTACACATTCTCCAGCCTCCATCTTTCTTTGGACTGAGTATTTTCAGAACAACACATGGACTCAAGCTTTCTCTAACCAACCCTTTGTCCATTAAATCTTGGACCTGTCTTTTGACCTCTTCATTCTCCTACAGCGTCAATCTGTACGCTGGTTTGTTTGGTAAACTAGATCCAGGTATGAGATCAATTGGATGACTTATACTTCTAATACGTGGCAACGAACGAGGTAGTTTGTCCACTACTATGTCAGCAAATTCCTCCTGTAGCTTTTGGATTTCCTCTGGTAGATCATCCACTCTTGTGCTGGTCAAAACAATTTTAGGTTTCCTGACCACAATGAATTGTGGATCTTCCTTCTTACTAACCTCCTTAAAAAGTTCCTTCACACTCATGGGAAGTACAGTGTTGCTTATTTCAGGTTTCTCCTCTTTCTCCTTAATCGGCAACAACATGTGAGTTCTCCCATTCATTTCTAGGGTGTATGTGTTCTTCCTCCCATCATGAACCACATTCCTGTCATATTGTCACGGTCTACCCAACAATAGATGACAAACATCCATGGAAATGACATCACACAATATCTTATCGTTATATCCTCCTATTTTAAATTCAACTAAACATTGTTTAGTGACATTTACCTGATGTCCCTTTTGTAGCCACAAAACCCTGTATGGAATTGGAAGTTCAATAGTCTCCAGCTCCATATTTTCTACCATCTCTGTAGAAACGAGATTATCTGTGCTACCACTGTCCACGATGACTTTGCATACCCTGTCTTTAGTCTTGCAAGCAGTCCGAAAAATATTGTTCCTTTGCACTGAATTCTCCGCCTCTTTTTCTGGTGTTAAGAGAACCTTCCTCATCACCAGTGATCTTCCACCTTCAACATCCTCTGCCTTAACATTCCGCCTCTGTGCTTCGACAATGTGAGTCTCACCTCCTTCCTTCTTCTTATCTGGACATTCATAAGATTTGTGTCCATTCTTTCCACATGTGAAGCATTTTATTACTCCACCTCTGCCTCTTCCTCTTCCTCTAGTTTGAGGAAAAGTGTAGTTATCAACATACTGTCCTCTCTGTTCCGTATACTTCCCTCTCTGTGAACTTCCACCTCTTTCAGGTTGAGGTTTCTTCCACTCTTCCTTAGGCTTCTGATTCCTATCTTGGACAACTGTTTTGCCTCTTGGCTGACTTCTGCCTCGGCCTCTCTGAACTTACTTTCGGCTCAGCTTCTCTTCAGCCTTCAGAGCCATATGATAAGCATCTTCTACGGTCCAAATGATCATCATGCTCATCTCATCCTGAATGTCATATCTCAGACCATTCATATACCTGGCAACCTTTTCATCATCACTTTCACGATGACCTGCTCTAATGTTTAGCTTATAGAACTCTTCAGTGTACTCCTTCACTGACATTAGCTTCTGTCTCAAATTTTGCATTCTTCGAAATAGAGTAATTGGTAATCCTTGGGTATGAATTTTGCCTTCATCTTCACAATCATTCTATCCCAAATATTGATTTTTTGCTTGCCTTTGCAGCGTCTGTCAGCTTGTAGTTCATCCCACCACAATGTTGCATGTCCTTTAAGACTTGTGACAACATGTTTAACCTTCTTGTCTTCTTCGACATCTTCATAGTCAAAATATGTGTCTAGAGCTCTAATCCAGTCTAGAATTTCTTCAACATCCAGGTTTCCTTCATATACTGGAATGTCCATTTATTCTCTATAACCCATCCTTGCAACAACCCTGAGTAAGCATTCATTTGTTGCATCCTCTGCTGCAACATCTTCTCCTTCATGTCCAGCTTCATCTTCCCTTTCAGATTCAATGATATCTCCAACACCGGTTGTGTGCCTCTATTTTATTTCCACATCCACGAGTCTGGCGTGTATGTTATGCATCTTTCTTTCTATGGTTGTATCAGGCACTTGCCTACTCCTTTCTCTTGGCATTTCCCTCTCCTCTAGAGGATCAGGTGTTTTTCTGTCTCTTCTTCTCAACGGCATGGTGAATCTTTCTTTTCCTTGCTACAGAAAGCAAAGAAACCTTTATGCGCTCTGATACCTTTTGATGTAGACCCCCAACCCTCTATCGGCCTCGAGTCAAGGTCTGTTACAAGATTGTTCTAATTCTTGCCCTTAAGTCGGATTGACTCTTCGATTCCTCTTCAGGAAATCCCACGCACATAAAATGGTGCTTCTCCACAGGTCCTAATGAATTGAGCCCACACGATCAAACATAAAGCATCAAATTCCAATATCCCCTTGACCAAACAATGTGGTCGTATTTCTCTCAATATCGAAACTTCAGAGTTCGCGACTTCTCCTTCCAAGTCTCTCAACTCTTCGCCTTCCGAATTCACGATACCCGAAGTGCAAATATGGGTATGTCACCTCCCCTTATCAGTGCCCTCCACGCATGACCACCGGCTAGGCTTAACACTAGCACCTCTCTCTACTTGCTGCTTCGCGAGTTTCAACATCGAGCTCCCGTGCTCTCATTCCACGAATCCTCGAGACACAAGAAGTCAATAGAGTGTTAATTCCTTTCACTAGGTGACATAGGTCCACCTGTCTATCACTCGGGCCCACCTTTTGGTTCTACCACGTGTCTCTCATGCCTAACTTCGACAGTTCACGACTTCGCTCCCCAAGCGCTACCTCCTTTGTATCCTGACACCCGAAGTGCCAAGATCCCGAACTCCTCGTTACTCCCTATCGCAACTCACAACTTTGGGACTTTTGGGACAAAATTCTCAACCTCCTATCCTCCAAAATGTCGAGTTATGACTCGTTATTAATGTTGTCCCCACAATATAACTTCTCGCTCTGTCGTGACTTCACACTTCACTATTTCGCGAATCTTGATGCAAGGTTTTCGGTCCTTCAACTCGTGAATCCCCGAAGTGAGAATTCACGAGTGATCCAACTACCCTTGTTGACTTGGATCCTATGGTCCAATTTCTCTCGATCTCAAAGAATACTTGTCGTAACCTCCCTGCTCCTATACAAGATCTGACGGCTCTCGAAATTTCACGAATTCTCCATGGAGAATTCTGACCGTCCAACTCCTCTTGGACAACTCCTACGATATGAACAAGGTATTCCTTCATGGAACTTGTCCACCTGCAAAACAACTTTGCTATGTCTCCTTCCAACACTCCAAGGCACTAGCCCTCTTGAGCTTTTCTTCGATAATTCGAAGACTCTATACCTCCTGAGCTTGTTTGAAAAAAAATCCTCAAGTCCTTTGGGGATGATTCTTACGGGCACTCCTTGCGGCACTTCTTCAAATACGCTCTAGTATTTGAACCTCTTCGACTCTGCGCACTCCTTGCAATAATAGTCTTTCAACAATTTCCTCAGGTTGTAAGCTCTGAGACTCTACTCGGCCTGCGGACACCTTGCACGACTCCTATGATTAACTTGCACTTCTACGAGAATGAGAATAACTGTATCCCTCTTGAGCTTCAGGGATAAAAACTCTGAACACTTGTCAACGCACTCCTTGCAGACAAACTCCACTGCACTCCCTACAGGAATTTTTTTTCAAACAGAGAAACAATTGAAACTCATTCCTTACTCTCTCTCTCAGATTTCAAACATTCAATGAGAAATCATTCATACATAGCATAACAACAAATGCATAACAGAAAGAGTAAAATATCTATGAGCATAGCATTCAACATACATACATAAAGAATATCACAACACCATAAGTCTGAATCAAAGCTTCATGTATTAATTCAGGACTTTTGTACATGGGTGTTTTCAAATACAGTTCTCTACTTCTTCTCCTCTCTATGCTCTATGCTTTATTGATCCTGCTAATGTTACAATGATACAAGATGAGGGTGTCTATAGTCGGTTTTCCCTCCTACGCTCTAAACTGTCTAATATGCATTTAAATCTACCTACTCACATTAATTATGTATTAATGCCTTCACCTACTATAGATGAGAGCTGATCGCTCAAGATCTGTTTACAATATCTAAGTGTGCTTCCTCTTAACTATTACATTAACATCCACACATTTATTTCAAAACATCTCAAAACTCTTTTGCAACATGCTGAAATGCGCTGGTGCTTGCCCCAGCTGTCTTCCATCCTTACGCTTGCTTGCTGCTTGCGATGTTACGATGCTCCTGCATCACAAAGCATTCAAATTAGTCACAGGACAGAGGTCTTTTCAAGACTCGAATTTTCAAGAAAACATACAAGAAAATGATTGCATATAAACTTTTACTTATCTTCTATTTTCCATAGGTGGGCTTCCAATCCGAGTCGTGACCATCGATAGACTGATAGGGGAGGAGCGAACTTGATCAATCTGATGCCTTACCTCGCATCAAATATTTCCCCATCATTAGTTACAATATCGAGAACAAAGAGATGGGTTTTACAAGAAATGTGATTTCGTAAATGTACAAGAGTTTCGTCACTGATTTGAGAAAACATTCAACAAAGGACGATTACAATATAGTTATACAGAGGAACAAATGACTCACAAAGAATATATTAAACATGGATTTCGTAAGGAAATACAGTTGATACACTAACAATATGAGAATGCCTATTTTCTTTTAAACACGGGAACCTGTTTTAAAGGAAAAAGAAAGTTTAATTTAAACACGGAGTAAAACATATACCCTCCTCCTTATGGTCAAACCATAGCCAAGGGCATACAAATCCCGCAAAATTGTTATATGTGGCATGATATAGGAATTTCGAACACGAGATGTGCCGCTAATTCAGGATAAATAGAAGAAATTTATGAACGGTTATTCGTTCTTCTCTTTGAGGGTTACGAAATTTTGAAGAGGTCAAAGTATAGTCGAAAGAACTCATAGAGGTGGGTAGACAAAGCTAGGTTAAGGAAATGATATTCAATCGTTACACAGAGAATACCCAACCAAAATAGATATCATTGTCAAAGCCTACCATCTGACAGTTCACTAACATCGGTAAACTAAATTGCAATTACAGGATGGCTTTCCCCTAACAAATAACTCCTAGGATTGAACCTTGAAGAAGTCTCATAGAGACTAAGTGCCAAATGATGATACAAAACAGTGAAGGAAAGTGGGATATGGCAAGCATAAAGGCATACTACTTACGAACAACCCTTGGAAGTACCAAGAAAACAAGAGAATGAAGTATCGAACCTTTGAGAATTTGATCGGGTAGGAGTGCAATAAGTGGAGCTACTTACTAGTAGCAAGGAAAAAAACTAGAATGCTTTCTTTGGAGTTTTAGAAATAAGGGAGTAACTTACTAACAGTAAAAAATGTTACAGTGATAGCATGAAACTTACCAGATGGTTGTGTAAAAGACATCACTTCCATCAAGGAAGTCTCCTAGTCACCCTTTCCCTTTGCCAAGAATACGGAGTCGCAGAGCCAAGTTCTCTGAGAACCTTATCATTACAGAAGTAAAACAACTATGACCTAAAGAAACCTTACCACATGGAGTAAATTTTGTTGGTACGAAAGAGGGGTCGAGACATGTGATGAAGGAAACTTAGCGCATCCACAGTGGATGAAGGGTGAGTTGATGGCCTCAACTTTCACACACACCATGGCCCATTAATGGCTTGGACAAGGTTTAACTCTCGACTGACTTGTCCCTACCATTCAATTTAATGGGTTACGTATTAAAGAAGTGCCTGTGTAATTAATGGAAGTTTTAACCCTAACCAACAATAAATCCATTAATACAACCTTTATTTGGAGTTTCACATGGAATAGGTGGAATCAATGAACTGCTAGCACGGGCAATTGGTTTCAGAATAATCATTACATCAAAATTAAACCGGGAAGCACTTACCCCAATCACATCCTTATTAGAAATGTTTTCAAGAGACATGTTATTAATTCAAACATTTCATAGAGGGGTATAACCTGACCCTTTACCATTATCCTTATTACATGAGTTCTTAGATCAAGTGGTTTTTCAAATTAATGTTACGCATAAGGCTTAGGGACATAAGTCCCAAAAATCCTTCATAGTGGCAAGCCAATTATATGAATATATAATTTTTATATAGATAGGAAAGTGAACATAATCTGCGGGACTGTAAGTGAGATTTGAAATGCGGAGAATGCACATCTTGAAACATTGATTCAATGGTTTAAGTTGGGTAGTAATTTTTTTCGACATCATCCATGACTCTAGCAAACTTTTAGAGTTTTAAACAAGAACTATAAAGACCTACTTACTTTTAATGGCGAACCCATTTAAGGATAAATGCATAAATTGTTTTTATTTGACAATTTTTTATGTATATTTCATATGGTATCAGAGTAGAGTTTACAACAATGGACCTTGAACAGGGCCACATTAAAGCCTTGGAATATATATTTTTTTTTTACTTATGCAAAACTAATAAGAACTTCTTTGTACAAACATAAAACTTTTTATGTTTAGTGTTAATTATGGCAGCTCAGGATGATGGAGAAATCAGAATGGAAGGAAATCCATCACAGGGACCTCATGGCGATCCAAAACATAATAGTGACAGAAGCTCTCCTATGGAAGTACTAGAAACAATGAGGAATCTTATTGTTGAGCTGCAAGTATTCAAAGCAGACAATGAGAAATTGAACAAAGCACTGCAAGAACAACAAGAGATAAATGAAGTCCTACTACACAGTATAGTGACCAAGAAAATCTCAAAGGATGATAACCATGACAAAGAGGTCAGCAGAAGGGCCTCCAAGAATTATGGGCCTAAAATAGAAAAATGAGATAGTTCATCTGAAGGTACACCTTCAACTGAGGACAAAACCAAAACAGACAGGAAAAGAAAACAAATAGACCACCTTGAAGGAGAATTTAAAAACATTAAACCAGCTACCTTTGATGTAGAATCCAAGACATGAGAAGAAGTTGAGGCATGGTTGCTGGACATAAAAAAAATACTTCCAGATCTACAACTATTCCAAGAATATGAAGGTCAGAATGGCCATCTACAATCTGAAAGGGAAGTCTAGCATTTGGTGGCAAGACCTAAAATTGGCCAAGGGCCTAAAGGAGAAACAGTTGGAATGGTCTGACTTTAAGAAGTATTTCAAGAAACAATACATTTCTGGAAGCTATTATGAAAGGAAAACGAAATTATTTTACGAATTATGACTCAGACAGATGACGATGGAGGACCTTATAAATAAATTTCTGGAACTACTAAAGTTCGTACTGAACATCGAAGAGGATAAGGTAAAAATCCAACGATTCTTAAGTTGTTTACCACAGTCTCGAATTTCTATCTTAATTGATCCTGGAGCTACATTAAGTTATAGTAATCCCGATGTAGTAGAGTCAAACAAACTTAAGAAACTGAAGCACGCAAAATCATGGTTGGTACAACTAGCAATAGGAACTAAAAGGAAAGTAGTTGAATTTATTTCTGATTTTGAGTTCAGCTTAGATGGTCAAAATATAAGGACAAATCTGAACATCCTACCACTAGGATCTTACGATATGATTATCGAGATGGATTGGTTGGAGCAACACAAAGAAGTACTAGATTGTTATAAAAAGTTGCTTAACTATAAAGATGATTTTGGCACTACTAGAACAGCCCAAGGTATACAAAACCTGTATCAGTCAGACAAGTTTCAGCGATGCAACTCAAGAAATGTATGAGAAAGGGATGTCAAGTTTATGCCATCCAAGTAACGAATCTGTTAGAGAAAGAAGATAAGCCAAAGTTAGAAGACTTTATTGTCCTACATGATTTTAGAGACATGTTTGTGGATGAGATACTAGAATTACCTCCTAAAAGGGAAATAGACTTCTCCATAGACCTACTACCGGGTTCAGCCCCTATCTCAAAGGCACCTTACTGAATGAGTCTACCAGAACTGACATAATGAAAAATACAATTACAGGAATTGTTGGACAAAGAGTATATCAGGCCGAGTGTTTCACCATGGGGGGCACCAGTCCTCTTTGTGAAAAATAAAGACGGTACTCTAAGACTATGTATTGATTATAGACAACTGAACAAAATGACTATTAAAAACAAATATCTCTTACCAAGGATAAATGATCTTTTCGACCAAGTAGGTGGGGCCAAGATCTTTTTAAAGTTGGATTTACGATCTGGTTATCATCAAGTTAGGATAAAGGAAGAGGACATAAACAAAACAACTTTTCGAACAAGATATGGACACTACGAATTTGTAGTCATACCTTTTGGACTTAATAACGCACCAGCAACATTTATGTGCCTGATGAATAGTATTTTCAGTCAGTACTTAGACAAGTTCGTAGTAGTATTTATCAACGATATTCTGGTCTATTCTAAAATAGAGGAAAACATGAGGAACACTTAAGAATAGTTCTGCAAACATTGAGGAAACACAAACTGTATGCCAATTTTGACAAGTGTGAATTTTATCAAAAGGAAATACAATATGTAGGACATGTAATTTCACCAGAAGGCATTGTCATAGATCCGGAGAAGATAAAAGACATTATGGAATGGACGACACCTAAGGATGTAGCGGATATTCGGTCATTCATGGGAATCACTAGATATTATCATAGATTTATAGAAGGGTTTTCCAAGATAGCCTATTCTATCATGTCATTACAAAAGAAAGGGATCAAGTTTAACTGGTCAGAGAAGTGTCAAGACAGTTTTACCAAGATGAAGGAATTATTGACAACTGCACCCATATTGAAAGTACTAGACCCAGATAAAGACTTCACCGTATGTGTTGATGCAAGTAAAAAAAGGACTAGGTGGTGTCCTAACTCGGGAAGGACACGTTATTTGTTATGACTCCTAGAAATTAAAAGAACATGAGATAAATTATGTCACTCGTGACTTAGAATTGGCAACGATAATAGATGCCTTAAAAATGTGGTGACACTACATAATGGGAAGAAAATTTCTACTATTGACAGACAATAGCGGTGTAAAATATTTGTTTAGACAACCGGATATTAATGGAGGGCAAGCAACATGGCTAGCCTTCTTGAGTGAATTCAACTTCGAAGTCAGACATATCAAGGGCAAGGAAAATAAGGTAGCAGACACTTTAAGCAGAAATGTCCATGGGTTATTTGAGATAAATATCAGCAGGGAAAAAAGTGATCTCGAACAAAGAATAATAACGACAGGTATTAATGACGAAAATTACAGTAAGATAATGGTAGAATTACAAAATAGTATCACAAACTCAGATAAACCAGAACTAAGTATCGACAAGAAGGGACTATTACGATTTAAAAACACACTCTACATACCAGATTCAAGAGAGCTAAAATTAATAGTCTTGGACGAAGTGCATAAGAAACCATATTCTGGACATCTAGGATACCAGAAAACAATAACAACCCTTAGAAAACTATTTTGCTGGCCTAATATGAAGGGCGAAACAACAAAATACTTGGCTATGTGCTAAGATTATCAGCAGGTTAAGGCCGAGCACCAGCATCCAGTCAACCTATTACATCCATTACCAGTACCAAAATGGAAATGGGAGACCATATCGCTGGACTTCATAACAGGTTTTTCTAAAACTCATAAACATAATGATTCTATCATGGTTGCAATCGATAAACTCAATAAGTCTGCACACTTTATTCCTGTAAAGTCTACTTTTAAAGCTATAAACATTGCTGAAATATTCATGAAAAAAAAAATTACACTGCATGGTATTCCTAAAATGGTGATTTCAGATAGAGACGTAAAATTCACATCCGCTTTTTGGAAGGAATTTTTCACAGGGCCAAATACTAATTTTAATTTTAGTACGAGTTATCATCCACAAACAAATGGACAGACCGAGAAGACAAACCAAATCGTGGAGGATATGTTCCACATGTATGTAAGAATAAAACCGAACAAGTGGGAAGACTATCTACACTTGGTAGAATTTGCATATAACAATGGGTACCAAACTTTGGCTAAGTTAAGCCCTTTTGAGGTACTGTACAACAGAAAGTGTACAACTCCAATTAGCTAGGATAACCCGACTGACAGACTCATGGTTGGACCAGAGATGCTCCAAAAAATGGGGAACATAGTAAGGAAGGTACAACATAACTTAAAATAAGCACGGGACAGACAGAAAAGCTATGCAGATCAGAAAAGAAAACGCTTGGAATTTCAAGTGGGAGACCATGTTTATTTGAAGTTCAAAGCCAGAAAAAATTTCATTGAAGTTAGGGAACTGTGCCAAGATGACACCCAAGTTTTGTGGGCCCTTCGAGATACTAACTCAAATTGGACCTGTAGCATACCAACTTGCACTCCCAACTAATCTAAGAATTCATAATGTATTTCATGTCTCTTTGTTGAAAAAGTATGTTCATGACCCTACTCATATGATTGATTAGAACTTGGTGTAGGTGGAACCTGAAGGCGAGTTCTAGGTGGAGCCCCTGCATATTCTAGACCGAAGAGAAATAGCACTTCGGAATAGAGTCGTCGCTCAAGGAAAGGTGCAATGGAAACACTTTAGTCCTGAGGAGGCCACTTGGGAGTTGGAGGGAGATCTATGGAAATCTCAACCAATCATGTTCTAAGAAAGGAACGAACACTGAGGAGAGTGTTTTATTGAAGGAGGAAAAGATGTGACATCCCTAAAAATAAAGTATTTTTGAAATTTAAATTTGTTGGAAAATGATTCCGTTTTTAGCAAATTCGAATTTGGAAAAAAATTTCCATTTATGGCAATTTTGAATTTCGAACTTAATAATTGTAATTAATTATTATGACTGTTGGGTAGAAATCTAATTTGACCCAACTAAATATTTGACTATGACAATTGTATGAAAAAAGAATATTTTATATTGATTGCAGGAGGACAAATGGAAGAGCCATGTTAAAATCAGCTGACCATGGCTCCATGAGTGGGGATCCTATTGGAACTACCTCTAGGATGATTATTACAAGTCGCAAATCAAAGATTTGGCCATTGGCAGCCTCTAAAAATTAGGGATTTAGAAAGCTGCGAAAATTCCCAAGGGAGGGAAAAAGACATAGGCAAAAGGATTTTTTTGATAAATAGCATATGTGAGGAGGAAGGACTCTGCCAAGTATGCTGGGAAAAGAGACTATTGATTTTTCCTTATTATAATGAACACTACTGAGTGAGTGTGAGGCAAGAGGAATCTGTTGGAATTGAAAGACATTGCTGAGGAGGAGTTTTCCAAGTTCACCCTCATGGATTTATGGCCAGGCTAGGGGGTGAATCGGGCAAGTGATTTTGGCTACCCTATTCTACGGGTTGGAGGAACATGGTTGTTCCCTTTTTCTTCCCTCAATCGGGTTCAGATATGTAAATCTTCTCCTACGTTGTTTGAATGATTTGTGTATCTGATATTATGCATCTAATTGTGCTAAGTTGAAATAATTTCCCTAGATGACCTATGTTCGTGGTATGAAGTTTATAATCAAAGACTAAATTCTTGGAATGTTTCCTCTTGAAAACTAAAATGATAGGCCAAACTATCTATATACAAATGAACCTAAAAGAATAGATCCATATATAGGATATATTTAACTATGTAATCGAAATTCTAAATAGGATTATCTGTGTATAAATGTGCTTGAAAGGAACAGATCTATTTATAGGCATATGTTCATTTCTGGGACTGAAATATTAAGAAGATCCATCTATGAATAATCGGCATTGAGTAAGTCTTTACATATGTAAATGTTTAAGTGTATCTCTGTAATCAAATTTCATAAAATCATATGACTTAGCAGAGACTTCCTTTCTAGTATAACTTGGAATTGAAGAGAAATACGAGAAAACACTAGTCTCATGGATCATTATATATTTATATATTATACATATATATTATTTTGGAAACTGTATAGACATCACAACAAACCAGAAGTGGACTATCTATAACAGAAACAGTAAATATTATATATGTGTGTTCATGTATTATATGAATCATATACTGATCAATATTATGTATCAAAAACATGCAAACAAAATGTCGGATGCGTAAAGATCGATGAAATTGAATGTTAAAAATATGGAACCCCTTTTTATATATTATATCAGATGCTAGAATCGAAAATACAATCCTGGAAATTTACATCTATCATGAATCTTATGCATTTCAATAGTCCAAATTTTGTAGTGGAATTTCAATCAGTGTAAACCTTAAAAGAAATCTGGAAAGAATGAATTCTTTTCGAGTGATACACCCTTTTCAACATTCAAAATCTATGGTGAAATATAAATTGGCGCAACCCTTAAAGGGATCCGAAAACGTATCTCAGGAGTATTAGATTCATTTATATCAGTGCAGTCTCATAATCATGGGTTAGACAATAAAACTGTAGAATCTATTGACTTCAACGATGCAGAATGATTTACGTTGGAAAACTTAAGCTAATTTAGATATATATATATATAGATACACATATAACCACTTATTCATTTAGGAGTCAATACATATAATAATCACAAGATCTACTTTAAATGAAAGAAGTTAATCAACAATTGACACAAGTAAAGATTTTATTGTAGGTATTCGAATGAATTTGAATCATTGTATAGTCTACCTCTGCCATGTTTTCACAATATGGATATATGTTTGGAATATCTCTACAGGATCATTATACAGAGACTAGCAACGAAAACCTTAATAAAAGAAAGGAAATTATAACCCTTATTTAACAAAAAAATTTAAGGTTTGTACATCTAATGATTTAGGTATCAGTCTTAAGCCAGGAACGCCATAGAAATAACCCAACATCAGTAGCACCTCTCCAGAACCCTCAAAGAGTTCTCTTGTTAGAAAACATAATACCTTTCTGAGCAGAACCCAAATCTGATCCAACGCAATATTCCACATAGACCTACGAAGGAAATGAAGCATTCAAATTAGTCACAGGACAAAGGTCTTTTCAAGACTCAAATTTTCAACAAAACATACAAGATAATGATTGGATATCAACTTTTACTTATCTTCTATTTTCCATAGGTGGGCTTCCAATCCAAGTTGTGACCGTCAATAGACCAAAAGGGGAGGAGCGAACTCGATCAATCTGATGGGTACCCTCGCATCAAACATGGCCCCATCATTAGTTACAAAATCCAGCACAAAGAGATGGGTTTTACCAGAAATGTGATTTCGTAAATGTACAGGAGTTTCGTCACCAAGTCGAGCAAACATTAAACAAAGGACGATTACAATATAGTTATCCAGAGGAACAGACGAGTCACAAAGAATATATTAAACATGGATTTCGTAAGGAAATACAGTCGATACACTGACAATATGAGAATGCCTATTTTCTTTTAAACATAGGAACCTGTTTTAAAGGAAAAAGAAAGTTTAATTTAAACACGGAGTAGAACAGATACCCTCCTCCTTATGGTCAAACTGCGGCCAAGGCCATACCAAGTCCACAAAATTGTTATCTGTGGCATGATATAGGAATTATGAACCTGAGAGGTATCACTAATTCAGGATCTACAGAAGAAATTTATAAACGGTTATTTGTTCTTCTCTTTGAGGGTTATGAGATTTTGAAGAGGGCAGAGTACAGTCGAAAGAACTCATAGAGGTGGGTAGACAGAGCTAGGTTAAGGAAACGATATTCAATCGCTACACAGAGAATACCCAACCACGATAGATATCGTTGTCAAATCTTACCATCTGACAGTTCACTAACATCGATAAACTAAATTGCAATTACAATATGGCTCTCCCCTAACAAATAACTCCTAGGATGGAACCCTAAAGAAGTCTCATAGAGACTCAGTGCCAAATGATGATACAACACAGTGAAGGAAAGTGGGAGACGACAAGCATAAAGGCATACTAATTACGAACAACCCTTGGAAGTACCAAGAAAACAATAGAATGAAGTATCAAACCTTTTGGAATTTGAATGGGTAGGAATGCGATAAGTGGAGCTACTTACCAGTAGTTAGGAAAAAACCCAGAATGATTTCTTTGGAGTTTTAGCAATAAGGGAGTAACTTACTAACAGTAAAAAATGTTACAGTGATAGCGTGAAACTTATGAGGCAGTTGGGTAAAAGACATTGCCTCCATCAAGGAAGTCTCCCAGTCAGCCTTTCCCTTCGCCAAGAATACGGAGTCGCAGAGCCAAGTTCTCTAAGAAACTTCTCATTACATAAGTAAAACCACTATGACCTAAAGTAACCTTATCGCATGGAATAAATGCTTCTGGTACGAAAGAGGGGTCGAGCCATGTGATGAAGGAAACTTGGCGCATATACAGTGGACAAAGGGTCAGGTGATGGCCTCGACTTTCGCACTCACCATGGCCCATTAATGGCTTGGACAAGGTTTAACTCTCGACTGACTTGTCCCTACCATTTAATTTAATGGGTTATGTATTAAATAAGTGCATGTGCAATTAATGGAAGTTTTAACCCTAACCAACACTAACTCCGTTAATACAACCTTTAGTTGGAGTTTCATATGGAACAGGTGGAATCAACGAACTGCTAGCATGGGTAATTGGTTTCAGAATAATCGTTACATCAAAATTAAACCAGGACGCACTTACCCCAGTCACATTCTTATCGGAATTGTTTTTAAGAGACCTGTTATTAATTCAAACATTTCATAGAGGGGTATAACCGAACCCTTTACCATTATCCTTATTACATGAGTTCTTAGATCAAGTGGTTTTTCAAGTTAATGTTACGCATAAGGCTTAGGGACATAAGTCCCAAAAATCCTTCGTAGTGGTAAGCTAATTATATGAATATATAATTTTTATATAGATATGAAGCTGAACATAATCTGTAGGACTATAAGTGAGCTTTGGAACGCGGAGTATGCACATCTTGAAACATTGATTCAAAGATTTAAGTTGGGTAGTAATTTTGTTCCACGTAAGCCAGGACTCTAGCAAACTTTCAGAGTTTTAAACAAGAACTATAAAGACCTACTTACTTTTAATGACGAACCCATTTAAGGATGAATGCATAAATTTTTTATTATTTGACATTTTTTGAGGTATATTACAGGATTGTTATTTTGCAAGAATTGATCTTGAATTTTCCTTCGTGAAATCGAATAAATCACTAGTTTTTGTGGAATTAATGTCAAACTTCCCTAGAGTAGATGAGGATATTTTTCATGACAATTCATTCGCGGATGAACATATCTTAGTCATCTCGTCTTTGGACCCCTGGTATGGACATATTCTAATCTACCTTCAAACCCTTAATCTTCCCCAACAACTATCAAAAGACGACCGGTGACATATACATCGTCACGCTAAGAACTACCTCATTATCAAAGACAGGTTGTATGGTCGAGGGGTAAATAATATTTTACGTTTTTGTTTGACTCACAAGGAGGATGAGGTTGTTCTTAATGAATTTGACATTAGGGCATCTGGTGGTCATTTATTTGAGCTTGCAACAACTCAAATATTGCGATCTAGTTATTTTTGGCCGTCATAGATGATGCAAGTTGTCATACATAGAACATGGCTTTTGCCACTTGGGTTATCTATTCGCCTGAGGGGAAACTGGTGTCTTCATGTGGCAATTGTATGGAGCCATCAATGAATATTCTAGTTGAGTATAACATTATTATAGAGCTATTACGTGGCGCCATTTCACATGGTGTATGATATTTAGAAGTTCTCCTGGACTCCCAGTTAGTTTTATGTCATTTAAATGATAGTTATCAAGTGTGAGATCCTACTTTACTTTGACGATTCCTACGGGTATCAATTTTGGAACGATATTTTTATTTTATTACTTATAATCATATCCCTAGAAGTTCTAATCAAGTATCTAATGCATATAATAAATACATTTTATATTGCCATTTCTCACATAACTAAGTAGAGAAAAAAAACACTCATACATTCATCCATTATAAGATATACAAGTAAACTCGAAGACCAAATTGTTTTTTATATTTTATCCCTTAAAGTCCAAATAATATGGTGTCATAGTACAAAATTGGGCATATTCCCTCAAAATATATATATGACTGGTACATCACATAACAATGCAATCTAATCCTGTGGTGCCATATGCGTGTGATGATAGAACACTACGACATTTTTAGGATGCGGAAAGAGTCTCACCCACACACAGGGTATACCCACCACCTTCCTCTACATTGCCTCTGATAGATCCTCCACCTGGACCATAGGAATCATGTGTGTCAGACGAGATAGGTTTCCATGCACATTATAGAGAACTCTCTCCATGTCCTTTCCTATGATCTCATCTCCTCAGCCCCTGTGCTAATGTAGTGTTTACCCGTTTGATCTTCATGGGCCTATTTCTGTGTAAGAAAATAGTTGTTAATACATGATACCATACAAAATATTTTTCATTTTTTTTGCATTCATCAAATCCAAAAACACACAAAAAAATGAAATATATAAAAATCAATCCTCATTGATCTCTCGAAAGGAGCATCCTGACATCAATAGCATGTCACGGTCTTTTCGGTAGTATATCCCATCATAGGGATAGTCGTCAATGTCTATGATTTGTCATCGCCACCAATCAAAGAACTCATCATTGTAGGGAGTTGTCACACTACCACCTCCTAGCCTCCTCATCACCTCGGTCCATCATGACATGGCCGAATAACGTAGTCCATGTGGAGTAATATTTACTCTTTTTCTCAAATATGGAATTCTCTCAAAGAAAAATGTACAAAATATGGATGTGAACCCGAAGTTCCTCATTCCCTCGAGTTTGTATTCCGTCAACTAGCTCTTCATGTTGGCCAATATTTAGGTGCACCAATCATAAATTGTGGGTCTCAAACACTCAATCTCACAGAACATGAGTGGCCTCGACACCTCATGAAATGAGGTTGACCTTGATATCCATGTGAGTACTAAAATGGTGATCTTTAGACACACGTTCTCAATTTTCCTAATAGGGAGTTGTCTCCCTACTTTCTTTGTGCCTGCAACAAATTAGGTGGCGATGTAATCCTCCATAGTCCCCCCCCCTCCAGCCCCTCGAGTATTGAGTTTTACCATCTCACCCTAGCAATACATTCGTGTGGTAAAGTATATCTCACCTACTTCAATTCTCAATGGTTTCCCATCGAGATTGAAGGCCTCAATATTTGGATCCCAATAGTTTATCAATATCTGGAATAACCTCAATCGATCCTTCATTCATTTTATGGCCCAAAATTTATAGATCCCACATCCTTGCAAAGATTTTTGGGCCCTCATTTCTCTTTCCATTGCAACATCAACCTCCTCGTGCTCCCATTCTCTCCATTCGATAACCATCCTGCAAATAAAACATCAAAATTTGAGTCAACATTCAATAGAAAGCTTGTGTGCGGAGTTGTATGTGGGATGCCCTTGTGATAGTTATGTATAGGGCTCGATGTACATGGGAAGAAATATTTTTTCCCACATAAATTAGGTCATGTACGCGACCTAATAAGCCATAGCCCATGTACACCCTAGTTTCCAAGTTATGGTCTCTTAAACATGAAATTTGAACACTAAAACTAATGATTAAACTATGGAAATTGAAGAGAATAGGATAGTAACTTACTTGGTCGAGACAGTTTCCAATTTGATTGATCGTAGCTCCCTAAATCATCATTGGAAGATCATGGGTAAAATTGCCTCAAAATCACTATGTGGATGAAAAACTCAAATGATATGGTAAAAAACTCTTATTTTTACTATTAGTAGATAATTTTTTCCGAGTTTATATAGTTTTACCCTATATTTCCTATTTTTTACCATGTGGACTAATAGTGCAGTGAATGACCTGGTTTGAAGTGGTTTTCTCCAAGGTTTTTACAGATTTCTATCATCTTGTTGTTGTTTGTGCCTCTAGCAGATATGTTCCATCACTAGCATATAGGATAGGTTATCACCCCACTTTGCATTCTTGCATCTTCCTATGACCATGATTCACATGCCCTAGGTACGAACCCATTTCTTAGTGACATAAAACCTTCTCGTTGCTACTAGAAGTGTAGCTTCTCAGTGGTAGAGACTTACCAAACATGGGTATCCTAGTTAGAACATTGTTGTCATTTGGTTCCCATGCATAAGTTATGCCATAGGTCTAAGAGTTCCTTATAGTCCCAATATGAATTTTCATTTCAACACCATTTTCTTACTCTATATCATTATGACCACTACTTATGGGACTCCCGCGAGTATTCCTTAATATTTTTTTTTACAACCGAAAATATGAAAATATTGTCGAGTGAACTTGTCTCTTTCACATTCATTAAATGACTTTGAAAGGATGTCTATTTTGGTATAATTTTAACCATTTTATGGACCAAGTAGATTACTTACCAAAAATGAATACTCTAGTCACCATTGGCTAGAAGAGATCTCGGTATTATTTTATATTTTTTTAGACCCACAGGAATAACATATACAAAAAAGGACACTTGTTGAGTTAAGTTGTAATTGCGTCCCATTATCTTTCTTCCATTACTGAGCCTAATGTCGGCTCTCGCTTTATCATTACAAGCCTATTTTCCTAGCAATTCTCAACATTATCTAAGCAGTTTCTTTCATAAATCCTTTGCATCTTGACACCCTTTACCTGTAGAAGAAACATCCCCCCCGAATGTCCATGTACTACATGTGGTTGCTTACATTGAGCATATGTATGATCCACTGCTTGAAACTAGTTTCTTATTCGCAACACTCGTTTCCTCTCATGTATCATAGAATTTATTTTACTATGAAAAACCAATAAAATACAGATGGGAAATAAATATTATCTCCTATTGGCAATGGTGGTATCGCCTTTGAGAAGAGAACAAACTCTTGAGTCCATTTCATCCAAGGTTTAGGTTTAGCATGAACTTAAGAAGTTTTAATTATTACTTAAGAGTCTACTTCTCTGACTTGTTTTTCTTCTGGTCCCTATGGAGAGTTTCTCGATGTCTCATGTGTCACAAAATTTTGTGAATAATCTGTGTTAAATATATGATTCATTAGTTATCCATTTGTCTCATGGTCTTGTTCAAAGGAAGTATGAGTTTGTTTCGACCATTCATCGGAACTCTTGACTTTGCATGTCAGCCATCCTCTTACAAGTGAATATGAAAATCAAATGAATATGTTGTCCTACATTTCACTTTGGGCCTACTTTCATGATTTCTAGGTAACCTTGAATCCAACATATGACATCTCCTCATTGGTCATTGACTCGAAGGTTTCCCTTGTGTTTAACGGTGATAAATCTATTCACACATTGGGATTCATGTAGTGTATTAGATTTCATTATCCCTATTGCTAGTTTTCTTTCCTTTGTCAACAATTTTCATCATTAGATGCTATTTAGAGGGTCTCTTGCATGTACTACTTTCATCTGGTGCACGTGAGAGATGCACCTAGTCATTCATTCATGAATATCCTATTCATATAAGCTCCTCCTAGTCATCAAGCTATTCGTTTGTACCTCAGATTGGATGATGATAGATTTCTTACTTCAGTGGGTTTCCTTCCATCGACTTCAACTCATCTATTTTTGAATCGAGATCTAGATTCCTATGAGTACCTAGAGTCATCAGGGTTAGGTTCTATTGCAATCGATAGTTGGGAATACATCAATGTCTCATGATCGATGGTTTATTCAAGTGTTCTAACTCAACACCCTTATCCACACTTGTTGATTGTACTTGTGCCTTGAAACCTACTTTCAATATCGGTGGGTTTTATCGCATTTTTTAACTATATACCTTAATGACTAGTAATCAAAGGAAGTCTCATTTTTTACTTCAACACCTTTATTCACATAATGTAGACTTGCACCTTCAACGGATAGAGTATAATACCTCCATTTTATTGTAGCAACACCCCATATATATTGTTGTTTTTCATCGAACCAGTACCTATATGACTTTAATGATCATGGAAGATCACATTGTACTCGATTGTATACATATATCTTTAGTTTATTTTGAGACTAGAATCAACTATGTCTTGTTCATGACTATGACATCCTATGCCATATGTCCACTTTTTATTTCCATGCATATTTCTTTGATGGCCTTCCATTTCCCTTTAGAGACATTATGTAATATCCCCCAAAATAATTAGTTATTAAAGTCTCTATGCACTTCAGAATTTATTTCCATTTTTGGCAAATTCATATTTGTAAAATTATTACCATTTATGAAAATTCTAAATTTGGAATTTGATTAATTGTAATTAATGATTTTGACTATTGGGAAAACATTTTATTTTCCCAACCAACTCCTTGACTATGAGGCATGTAAAAGACAAATATTTTTAATATTAATGGTTGAAGGAAAAATGGAACAGCCAGGTTGAAATCAAATGAACATACTTGAACTATCTCATGGATGAATTTTGCAAGTGGAAAATGAGGAATTGGCCACTAGTAGCCTCCCTAAAATCATGGATTTGTAAATCTATGAAAATTCCCAAAGGGGGAAAAAGACCTAGGCACAAGATGCTCATGATATACAACATATGGGAGGAGGTACGACACTGCTTAGTAAGTATGTTGGAGAAAGGTTATCACTTTTTGTTATGAACATCATTTGGAGTGTGAAGCAAGGGGATTAGATGATCTGAAAGAGGACTTTAGAGAAAGAGAATTATTAAAATTCTCTCTCATAGAATCATGGTTAGGCTAGGGGGTGAATGAAACAAGTAGTTTGGTTGTTTTGATTCTACAGTTGGGTGAAACTTGGTTGTTCCATTTATGTTTTGACATCGATTTCAGATATGTCCTTCTACCTGTTCTCTTGATGAGTATTTTATTATGTAATAAGATGATAGGATGAGATGAATATGTAAAAAATGCTTAGTCATGTGATGTACTCTCTCAACAGAATTATTGAAGCAAATGTAAGTCCGATCTGTTGTTTGATATTAGGAATATATTGTATAAAGATGAATGTGGATTTTGGGTATAAGCATTCATAAATATTTAATAAATATTTCTACAAGTCAAATAACCTGAAGTACAAATCTACAGGAAGTGTATGTGTATACTTCTATAGGTATCTACACACACATATTTATATATATCTATATATGTGTATTATTCAACTTAAGGAATTTTAGATGGTGCAAATCCCAAATGAAATCTGGAATGAATGTAAGAATATATATATATATATTGCTCCATGTATAGATATTCACAAGTGCATAAACATCTAATACTCATACACAAAAAGATTATCGACACTTGAACTACATGAGTTTTATAGTAAACTTCCATTGATAAGACTATACCAAAGTCATAGAAAATTACAGTTCTTTTATACCACAGTAAATACGAAGATTTAATGTTACATGTTACATATTACAGAGACTGTTCAATACGTAACAATACTCATTTGGGTTGTAGAAAAATCTGTGTGTTCATTTATAACAAGATAATAAATGATCTGAATAGCGAGAGGGACCCAATACCACATGAAAACTGATCCTGAACCTTCAAACTAAAACACTAGAATCAGAACTCGAATACCTTTTTCGAGAAAGGCGATGTCCTGGATCAGTGGACTGCGAACGAACTGTTTAAAGTCCTTCAAGGGAAATCAAGATTTAGTAAATAGTATTATGAAGAATCAATGAAATTAAATATCGAAGAGAAATTGAGAATTAGTAAACAATGTTAACATAGAAATCAATAAAATTAAATATTGAAAATTCTAATATGAATAATACTTAGGTCGAGGATGGTGTGGGTGATTTTCCCATCGTTGTTGCTAAAGAGAACTATCCACAAACTGAAGAGGAGGAGTAGACCCAGAAAAGATTGATGGGTACCCTCGCAAGGAAACAAGGGTCCCATCATTAGTTTTGTAACTGAAATAAGTAATCGAATGCTCCAGAATGTAAACAAGCAAGAGAACACTGATAAAAATTTAATACACATGTAAAGGAATCAAGCACTATAATGGAAATATATGAAGTAAATATTACAGAATACAGTCAAACCATACAGAGGAAAGTAATAACTAGCACAAATACGAAATTTAAGTGAAGTACACAGAGTTAGGATAAGTTCATGAATCGTGGGTGTGTTTTCTCAAAAGTAAAACAAACCCTCATTTTACCAGAATGGTTTTGGACTGCGAACTTGAACTATCAAGACACATAAAATGTTTAAATCGAAATCAAGATATACGGGATTGAATCACATAGTGGGAAGGGTTATACGAACCCGTTGATGGAGATACCTCATAAACGCAGTACTGCATCAAGGATAAACAGTGTGTTAATTATGCACATAAGCTAGGTCACGATTCTTCCCAATGCAGAGAAAGAAAACCTTCGAATGGTCACATCTTTTTCACAAGTACAGAGAACGGAACCTACGAATTATTACTTTACTTTTGTGTAGTAAACCTGAAAGGTAAACATCCCGGATATGAATAATGTTTTCCATTCTGAAATTTAACTAAACACAACAACTTACTTTTTGGATGGAAAAATTACAGAATCCCTGGATAAAGGGTCGTTAGACGACATGTCTCTTTATGTAGGGTAAACACATAATCACGTGATGCCAAAACACAGAAGTCAATTACCACAGAGAGTTCAACCAAATCGATTACCTTACAATTTCCACCATTGGATTTACGCAAGGGATAGATTAAATAGTATCCCATCGATGATAGTAGAGGGAATGCAAAATATAGGGTTTTCTTAACACAAGACACGAACTCAGAAAGGCAATTTAGGAGGGTTTTCCGAGTGCTTCAAAAAAAAGCATAGGGTTATGTAACTGTGTAACCAGTAGGTAGGAAACCGTTGTTCACGTTCCAAACTGTTCGTTATGTTTTGCTTCTAATTCAAATCAAGGAGTGAACTTACACTGATGAGGGAGGTAAGAATCTTAGAGAAAACTAAAGAAAATTGTAAACACATATTATTAAGATTACTGTATTTTTAAGAATCACTCAATCAATTCAAGAATAGACAAGATAACCAATAGGATTTCTTAAGTGACAAATTGTTACCACATTTCTTGCAATAGGAGACAAATTCCCATAGTAAGTCATTCAGAGAACAACAACGAAATCCATTACAGGATGGTAAGGTTACCTGTGATGCGTCGGAGGAAAGCCGGGTATGTTCAAGCCTTCTCCATCGTTGTGTTTCGTTCATAAGCAGGTCAAATATCCTAGCCAGCCAAACGAAAGAGGAAGAAAATGCAGATTAAAAACCCACTATGGGCCTAGGGTAAACCAATACATAGAGTTACCTCGGTCTCGACAAATGATTATAGAGGTTGTTATACAATGGTACTTTGCCATGTGATGTTAACAAGGTGGCATGTTTGTATTTGGACATGGTCGTTGAATGAGTGCTCAAGAAGGTACTTTCGCAGACTCCATTAATGGTTTAAGACGGGCTTTAAAAACTCAATTGTCATACCTTTCCTTATCTATCATGTCAACTTATGGTGGAGAGCGATGCGAGTTAGTAGGGATTTGACGGTGCACTCCAGTCACGTCGGCGTCGTCTAGTTAGCGTTTCAAACACATGCTATTTCTGGGCTCGTTAAACAAACTACAGTTTAGTGATTGATATCATTGGGGAAACCTCTAATGACCCTAACGATAATTCTATTTCCAACCCAGTCATAATAACAATATTTTTCTTAGTTACACTCCTTACAGGTGTTAGGGTAATATTTATTACATAATAATGCAGTTAACCCACAAGAAGTATCCGCGTTGTCTATGTCAAATGCAACACCTACAGTATAATCGAGTTATGTATAGGATTCCTATATATATATATATATATAATCGAGTTATGTATAAGATTCCTATATATATATATATATATAATCGAGTTATGTATAGGATTCCTATATATAT
>JZKD02S1815824.1:895253-913813 GCA_000966675.3 Picea glauca
TTAATTTCTGAGTTTTAAGACAGCCATTGAAAAGATCATTTATTTCATGTGTTTCAGTCAAATTTCATTTTGAATTTTAATGCATATTAATGTCTGCAAATTTCATTAATATTGGGAATGCGCTTTAAACATTTGGAGTGATAAGGAGTGACTGAAACCAGGATTGGGATAAATTGCAGAAGTAAGAAAAATCAACATTTCTTACAACAACCAACTATTTCGAATGGAAATCCCATATGGATGATTTATTAAGAAGCAAAGGCTTGTACCAGATTACCTTGGGAAAGGAAAAAGAACCCATTGATTCTAATGAGAAAGTCAAATGGGATAATATGAGTGATGAAGCTTGTGGATTGATCGTAATTTCTATCTCTCTCAATTTAAGGTTCCACCTTCAAGAAATTGATGACGCTGATGAATCTTGGAAAAATATTGAATCCGTGTTTGGTAAACACAATATTATTCGAACATGTTAGTTAGAAAATCAAATGATGAGTTTAAGTCCAAATGATATTTATTGCATTGAATCCCTTATGCTGAGCCGAAACGTATCTTTAGATTCCCAAGTGGAATCCCTATCAACCCATGACCCGATCCATAGGTCCTTCCTTCACCTCCTCTCGCATGGCCTCTACACCTGGCCCTGGACAAGTTTCCACACAGAAAAACTCTTATTGGGCTTCGGGGTTTCGCGATCTCCAATGTCACAAACCTCTGTCCCCTCGAAATCTCGATTTATGATTCTCTGATGAGCATTTTTCTCCATGAGCAATGTAAGGGATTAAGTATAAAGTATTGGGAGGAAGCCATCAACTGTGCAAGTTACATAGTAAATCCCACTCCTAGAAAGGATCTTAAAAATATAACAATGGAAGAAGATTGGACTAAAATTAAACCAGATTTAAGTCGCTTCCATGTATTTGGCAGTATAGCATGGGCTCAAATCTCTGATGAGAAAAGGAAATCATTATAGCCTAAAAGTGAGAAGTGTATATTTGTTGGTTATTGTGAAGATTTCAAAGGTTATAGACTTCTTCAATGACATTGTAATTAAATTATTACCAAAAGAGATGTTAAATTTGATGAAAATCTCTTGGCCTGTGAGCCTAATTTGGTGATTGTGCCTTCTTCGGCCTGCAATCCCTCTTCGACGTTTGTGCCTTCTTATGTTCATGTTATAGTTTCTTATTCAGATGGTGAAAGTGAGCATGAAAATACACCTTTGCCTTCTCACCTTCCTCTAGATGATACCCTTGAACCTTAACCAACACCAACACCACCACTTTCTTGATGGGTCCATTCAACATGAGAAGCAACTGGTGATCTTGTAGGTGATCCTTCATATCAGTATCAGACACATTCTCAGTTCTAGAAATCCTCTTCCCTTTTGGATCAATGTTTAGAGACTCATAATCTAGATACATTATTAGAAGCTTCAGGTCGTCCATATTGGGATATAAAAATGAATGAAGAGTATCGTTCTTTAATGGAAAATGATACTTGGGATTTTGTACCTCATCCAAAAGGAAGAAAACTTCTCAGATGTAAATAGGTCTATATAACTAAGCATGCATCATATGGAAGTGTTGAAAGACATAAGGCTCGGTTAGTTGCCAAAGGATTTTCCCAAGTTGAAGGAGTTGATTATAATGAAACCTTTTCCTCTGTAGCCAAAATGAATTCCATCCACCTTGTTCTTTCCTTTGTTTCCTCGCATAAATGGGAGGTTCATCAGATCGATGTTAAATCCACCTTGTTGCATGGAGATTTGTAAGAAGAAATCTACATGGAGCAAACTCCTGGCTATGTCTAGAATGACTCTAGCATTGTTTGTCACCTTAAGAAATCTCTTTATAGTCTTAAGTAAGCTCCCCAAGTTTGGTATGCCAAAATGGACAACTTTCTTATTAACACTGGATTTTCTAGATTCCATTCTGATCCTAATATCTATACCATGAAAGTAGGAAGCCATCTCATAATACTTGTGCTTTACATTGATGACATTATGGTTATTGGTAGTGACTCAAAAATTTTAAACCATGTCAAAATTGGCCTTAAGAAGAAATTTGTAATGATAGACTTAGGATTTTTTCACCATTTCCCTGGCTTCCAAGTTTTTGCAAACCAATGAAATTTTTTTTCTTTCATAGTTTAAGTATGTTTGTGACCTTGTTCATCGATTTCACATGGAATATTGTAAACCAACCCCTTCTCCCTTCCCTTCTAAACTCAAGATTGTTTCCACTTATACTTCTCCCGAAGTTGATTGCACCTTGTACCATTAGTTATTTGGTATCCTCTTATACTTCACTCATACTCTTCATGATCTTTCCTTTGATGTTGGTCTTGTTTCCATGTATATACAAACACCCCATGAAATCCATTGGATAGCAACTAAAAGTATACTTCGGTATGTTCGAGATAAAATTCAGTTCAAGTTGCATTACAGTTTAGGGGGGACTCATTTATTGGTTACTTTCACTGATTTAGATTGGACTGGTGACCTTGATAATTGGAAATCGACTACATGTTATTCTTTCATCCTTGGGTCAAAACCTGTCACTTGGGCCCATAAGAAACAACAATCTATTTCACTTTCTTCAGTAGAAGTAGAGTATAAAGCAACGGTAAATGAAAGTTAGGAATCATTGTGGCTTCTACAGATCCTTTCATAGTTTGGATAGCAACAAAAAAATCCAACCAAACTTTGGTGCAACAATCAAAGTGCCATCAACCTCGACAAAGGCCCAGTTCAATATTAGCACAAAAAACACATCAAGCTATACATCCACTTCATTAGAAATATCATGATAACTTAATTGACATGCTGTTTTTCCCTACAGAACGTCAAGTTGCAAACATTTTCACAAAGTATATTAGAGAATAAAAGATTTCAAAACTTCGATCTACGTTATGAGTTAAAAAAGTTTTCATTAAGGGGGGATACGATCTAATGCCTCCTTCCTTATTCTATCGTGTCACTATTGTAAATCCTTCTATCCTATACCAAGTTGTTCTTAAGGGGGGATATTAGGATATTTAGACATGTGGGAGTTATTTAATATCTACTTGGTCTAATGTGTCATTAGGTAAAAGTGTGTTTCTTTAGTATGCATTAGTATACATTTGTAGTTAGGAAATACGATGGTCACAATATGTTCTCGACATAGAGTGATCTAACGGTTCAAATTCTTCTCGATATTAATGGCCATTGATCTATGGATTAACACCCGATTGGTCCATGATCTCTATTTAAATAACATGGAGGTTCATTTACCAATGATCGATTCTGAGAAACTCTCTTGTAAAATCTCCTCGAAATGTTTTTACTTTTTCATTAATATACTACTCCAATTGGTTGAGTTGGATGGAACATGGATGTTTCCCCCTATGGGATTTACCATATCAAAACATCGAGGTTTTTATATTTGATATGGCTATGTCAGTGTTTACTGAAGGTGTGCATCCTCTGTTGGAATACCTATGTTGTCAAACAACCTAGAGAGTATCATACCAAATGTCGCCCATTTTGTAGTAGGAAGCTCTAGTTAGTAAATAAATTTCTTGTCCTAGTACAAAAAAAGAAAAGAAACAACCCACGCCTCCTATTTTAATATTAAACACTAAATATGACACTTCTCTAAAATAAAATTTTGTGCTACACTCACTCTCATCCATTTCTAAACGTGCTTTTTTAAATGTAAGGATTTTAAAGAAATATTAGAAGCTATTTCTGAATTTTTATTTCCACCTGAGAAACCCCCCTCCAGCTCACTCTCTTTGTCTTCTAACCTCCCTTTTGTTTCTGATGCAATCCTTATCACCTCGCTTCTTTCACAATCACATGTTTAGACCCTCGTCTAGTATATTATCCCTATTATCACCATTGGCAATGACCTTGTGGTCACTCTATTTGATACTCATGTTACCTTGAATGAGAAAGATCCAATTCCTCAACAAACTACCTATGTTGTGGATGTTCATCATGTCACTCAATCATCACTTATTTATCCCGACATTACAATGGTCGAGCATGAATCTGTTGATATTTCCTCTCTTGTGAATATTGTAAATCCATTAGTTTTGGTCGATGGAATTGTTGATAATGATCCTCGTATCTCACTTAATATGCCACAAAGTTTACCACAAGAAAATTTCCCTCATCCTGATATGCCAAATCATGCGAAACATACAGGTCACACAATTCTGGACCCTCCACATGACCCCATGAACATTCCAGAAGAAGCCACCTCTACTCATACTATAAGTTCCATCGATGAGAAAGTGGAACCTTTTACCAAGGATCCTCAACAATGTTTCAGTATTTTACAACTTTGTTTGGAGCATGAAAATGATGTTTCTATTATATCCCTTGTGGTTAAATAAATAATTGCACGCTGTTTCCAGGCTAGTTATCCTAGTATTGAAGTTTATGCCA
Organism: Picea glauca; assembly: GCA_000966675.3. Classification (NCBI taxonomy): domain Eukaryota; kingdom Viridiplantae; phylum Streptophyta; class Pinopsida; order Pinales; family Pinaceae; genus Picea; species Picea glauca. The sequence goes on from JZKD02S1815824.1 coordinate 899,692, forward strand.
CCCCTAGTCATTCTAAAATATCTATCGCAAGTTTCCAACCCTTTGCTTTGAAGCTTCCCATTGTTCAATCAATCAATAGTGATAATTTGGTTACTTGGTTAACCCCTCAATTCTTAAGTGCTATGAGATCTTCTATTGCCTAAGTAGAGAAATTCATCATTCGTGTGGAGGAGTACAATGAATAATTAACATATCATACCCAACAATTGTTCTAATATTTAGCAGAAGTATTAACCAACTTTGGTCAACAATATGACTTATGCATGCATGTTGAGTCAGATATTGATGTTGTATCCCACATGTTTCTTGAAAATTGTCCTCAACTACTCGATGATGTTGTTCCTCTAGTGCTAGTGCAACATGTTGACCTTCTTGCAGGAGCATATTTACACTTAGTTGAGAAGACATTGATCCTAAAGATGCAAATGGATGGAATTTGGCTTAAATAATAGGAACAACCCAAGGCTTTATTATAAAAGGTTACATAATTGGTTAGGTAAGGAGATGTTATTCTCTCCTACCTCTGCCAGAATACTGGTGAGTGTAGTAACATTTTCACTATGGTGAACAATTGGGTTGGCTTACTTGAGAAACATAATAAACTGGCTGAATAATTAAGGAACCAATTCCAAAAGATGAATGCAAAAGCACAATGAATGACAGATTCAGCTATAGAGGAGGACAAATTCACCAAGATTTCAGAAGCTGACAATATCCTTGATGAATTGTTCGATGTTGCTCAGAATGAGAAGAAGGAAATCTATATTTGGTACCTTCATTTGAAGAGGGTTCTAGTAAAGAAGGTGAAGGTTGACTCAAGGCAATTCAATAGTTGTGGTTAGGGCTTGTTGGGCCCTTCGTTTTGAATATTTTGGAGAAGGAGATAGGGATAATCATATGGTAGACAAAGTAAAATAAGTTAGCTGACAACTAGAAGCTCAAAAACCTATTGGGAAATGTAAATACAAGGGGAGGAAAAAGGAGGTTGTGATCTAGTCAATTGACCCTGTCAAGGGGGTGCAAGCCTAAATAAGTGTCAATGTAAATAAATAAGAGAAACATAGACGATTGGTTAGTCATATATATCTCGAGAGTCGGTATTGTATACTATAGAGTACTCTCCTATGTTATAAGAGACTAATCTCAATGGATGAAATAATGTAATGATGGTCTATGCATTTTAAAGAGATTGAATAGATCTACAATGTATGAATGTAGTTTTTGACTTCTTGCAGATAATATAATGGTTTTGTTGGGACCAAAAAGTTTTCTTTTATGGTTTTTTGTTCTTAATGCGGTTATGTCTATGAATTTATTGAGTATATGCTTATTCCATTCTTGTTAATAAGTTGTTGCAACATAAGCTTAATGGTTAACATATGGATCTAAATTTTGTACAAATAGATCTTAGTAGGTATTATGATGCAGGCGAGGGTGTTCATACACCTCAGACTCACCCGCTTTCAGGATTGATTCTAAATCCCTTATTCTGAGCCGAAACAGCTCTTTATATTCCCAAGTGGAATCCCTATCAACCCATGACCCAATCCACAGGTCCTTCCTTCACCTCCTCTCGCATGGCCTCTGCACCTAGCCGTGGACAAGTTTCCACAGGAAAAAACTCTTATTGGGCTTCGGGGTTTCATGATCTCCAATGTCACGAACCTCTATCCCCTTGAACTCCTTATTTCCGATTCTCTGATGAGCGTTTTTCTCCACGCGCTGGCCCTCTTGACTCAGCTTCTCTCATATGACCAATCCCTGCGACCATGACCTTATTCCACTCCTATCGGGGTTTCAGACTTTTTGATGTCGAAATGTGGAAGTCCTTAGGACTCACGATATACCGATCCCCAATGCACTCCTTTGCACGTTTTCCCCTGTTGGATATGAATCTTGGTCAATATGACCATCACTCCATGTGACCATAGTCTAACTCCCCATCGGAGTTTCGGGGTTCGCGGTTTCAAAATGCACGAACTCCTTGTACACGGGATCTCCGATTTGCTGATCCCTGATGTGCCTGATCCTTCGATCATGCTCACGACCTTTGACCCGTCAACGGTCTGTTTCACCATCATGAACTTTACCACCTTTCCTCCTCATCCACTCCTTTATGGCCCATGTGTTCCAATACCTTATCGGGAAATCGCGGATCGCGATTTCAAAGTACGCAAACCACTCTTCACTGGAATCACCAATATCCCGATGACTCAAAGTGCCAACGGCGCTCGATCCTTTGGCACCTGTCCGTGTAGATAGATGGTCCCGATTTCTCCTTGCAATTTCAGGACTTTCAATGTCTCAGTTCTCATGCCTCGAGAACTCTGATTTTCCGAACCCCGACTCCTCGGGATCCTCTGACATGTGTCCTCTAAACAAACAGTTTAGATCTTCTCGCTACTTCGTGTCCTCGCGCCTCGCGACTTTTGACACCCAATTCTTCGCTCTTCTGCTCACGAGGTCCCGACATGCAAAATATCGATGGGCTTTGGATTATCGCCACCTGTCCAGACAATTTGGATGGCTCAAATCAATCCTCACAAATTCGGGATTGTCGCTCCTGATTGCCCAACTCCTCGACTTCGAGAACGCTGATATTCTGAGTATCGATATCCCGATGCCCATCAGGACTTCTCTCCTTTGTCTGCGAGGTTAAATTCCCTTTATCTTCTGCAGATATAACGGCTGATGGGATTCCTTCGTGAGATCCGACGGCTGTCAGTCTCTTCTTCCTGCAGGCTCCTCCTGAGCTCCTCCTGGACGTAAATTCTTCATCGGTCCAGATCTTTTCCTTCCGCTGATCTGACGGTTGATGCTGCTCCTCCTGAGCACCCTATGCACTTCGTCCCAGACTTAGGAGAATTTAAATATTTAAAAGGTCTCAGCCTTTGCCGTCTCACTATGAGCTCCTCGAATCTGAGCTTCGTCGATGTGCGTAAAAGTGTTGTTCCTACTGAGCTTCTCTTCAAACCTATGAAGATTCGATCTCTACCTCCTGTAGAGTCTTTGCACATGCACCAAACTGTTTCTCTTGACCTTTTCAAATGCTCCGACCCTCTTGGGAATTTTTTTCCTCCGTCTCCCTCAGATGGAGAATAAAATGGATGCCCTCCTAGCTATCCTTCTACTCAAGCCTCTTCTTGAGTACTTCTGGGTATTCAACAACCCAGTGAAAGTTCCCCCAGTGAACCTTTCCTCTAACTTCCAGAACTTAAAGAGTTATTTTCTCTATTGTGCCTGCTTGCACACTTTCTCGACGCCCTCCTGGCGGAGTCTCTTCCTTCCACAGAACGTTCAACAGTTCTGTCTCCTTTATCCTGTGCCTCTATGCACTCGCTCGATGCCCTCCTGGTAGAGCTCTTAGAATCCTCAGTGATTCTATCTTCTAAACTCACAGCAGAGTTCCTTCCTTTATGCACTCCTGTACACATGCTCGATGCCCACTTGGCAGAGCTCTCACAGAATCCTTGGTGATTCTGTCTTCAACTGTGTCTCTCACCCACACAACCTTACCTCCTAAGGTGTTCATCAACCTCACAGGTCTTCTTCCTGAGTTGTTGATCTTAGTCATGTGCCTCAACACGTCTTCGTCTGACTCCTGAGAGTTCAGAAGTGCATCCTCTGTGCACTGGTATTCAGAGACCGCAGTCCTCTGCCACACCCCATGACATGGAATCTCAGGGAACTCAACTGAATCACACAAACTCTTGCAAAATGCATCCACATAATATAAATTCACGGCATATACAAAGAACACCCATAGACATGCATATAAGACAGAATAATGAAGGAAAAACTGCTACTGTTTTTATTAGAAATGGAAAATGCTTGTATTTTACAAAGGTGTTTTCAAGCTCTCCTTGGATCTTATCCTCTCTAACTCATCTCTCAACTAACTTAAAAATGAGATCTGAAAATATATTTTACCTAAGGGCTCTTAGTGCTTCCCTCCAGGTCTACCTACCCTATTAAATTACAATCAAGGGTTGTCTAGTCCAGCACCTGGATCTAGATCTCAGTCGATCTTGGCATTAAAGCTGATCCTATCTAATGCTTGCTCAAAGGCATGGCTTCCCTGGCTCAACAGACTAAGAAATTAAATTACATTCAATTCAAATTTGAATGAGGCTACGCCTCCCTTTCAACTCTGAATGCATGCGCACTGACGTGGATGGCTGGCTGGCTGGCTGGCATGGAGTGATGCTCTTGCATCATACTCCACAGCTGCAAAAATCATGAGCTCCTGCTCATGAGCTGTTGGAAATCCTCCTGGATCCCAAATTAGTCTTTGGAGCTCTCCATCTGCTCCATTCTATTGTTGTTGCTGCTGCCTCTTTCCTTCTGCTCAACCTTTCCCTGCTGGCAGTGTTTATTGACTCTACCGTCAGCCTTCTGATATCTTCGATCACTTCATCCCGTTGCTCCCTTGGCTGGTCCAGTTCTTGCAGTCTCCTCAGCTGCAATATTTTTTGGCCATTTGGCAGATCATCATGATCTCCCATGCCTTCCTCATTCATTTCCAACTTCACCTATTGGATGTGCATGCCCTGCACTTTTATCCTTTCCTCCAGGGCTTCAAATTGATCCCACAGGTCAGCAAAGCAAATGCTGCCTACTTCTTCTTCCTATGCTTCTGCAACCTCCTCTGTTGCATTCTTTTCAGCTTCTTGGCTGAAAATGCTGAGCCATTCCTCAGAATGATCGTCATCCTCTTCTTCTGCTCCTTCGGATGCTAGCTCCAATGTTACAGCTTCCTACTTTTTAGCTCCCTGGCTGAATATGCTGAGACACTCCTTAGAATGCTCATCATCCTTTTTATCCGCTTCTGCTTGTGCTTGGGCAGTTTCACACACCTGCTCCAATTTCCTTTCTTTTCTGATAGTCATCTCCAACTGTGACTGTTCTGCTGTTGCACCATCTACAACAGAATTTCATGCCTCCTCCTGGGTAGATGGTAGGAATATCCCAATTCCCCCAATAATCAGAATATCATTCTGGTCTTCTTCCTCTGTCAACTGCACCTGCTGATCCAAATTAACCTTTGAATTTATGAGACCCTCAAATAGTCTCATCTACTTTGTCAGCTCCTCTGGCTGATCTAAATTCACCTGCTCATCCCAGCCCACCTGGCAATATGGGATGTCTTTGCTGCTTCCCTGGTAGATTATGAGATCAACCGACCCCATCTTCATCAACATTCCTTGCTGAATTCAACCCTTCTCTGAGTCCATGAGACCTTTAGATGGTCCCAAATTCTCATCTCTACCCTCCTGGCAGTCTTCGATGCTTCCGCTGCCCCCCTGATAGTCTTCGAGATCCCACAACGATCTCCTTTCATTGCCCAACTGGAAAATTGAAATTCCCTGGCTGTCCTCCTGACAGTCCATGGGATCCTCAGCTGATCTCAACCCATTGCCCACCTGGCAAACTAGAATTTCCACTTCTCTGCCCTCCTGGCAGTGCTTGAGATCATCAACCGATCTCATTTCTGTTCCCTTGAGGTTTTCAGCATACCTTAGCCATTTTCTCAACAGCCTATGCTGTCTCATGACCATCAACTGCTTGACTGGACATTTCATCTTCGGTTCCTTCATGGGCCATTCATATACCCATCTCAGCTTTCTACCCTACTGCATCTTCATTTCAAGATCCTCCATATCTTGCTTTATGTCAGTGAGCTCTTTATCCATTTCTGCTACGCTCATCAGCTCTGGCTTCCTCTGTTCAGTAGACCTATGGCCTTCAGTAGCCATGTTGTTGTTCCTGCTTGCCTTCCTGTCAAACCTATTGTTGTCACTCTGCATCCCTGACTGTGCCAACTTCATCTCCCTACAGTCTCCCTCTGACTATCTATGGACTGTTGTCTACCTGCAAGTAAGTCTTTATAGAGTCCTCAGCAACTCTGTCTTTCTCTGCCTCCTCTTTTTTCTTTTTTCCTCTTGCCTGAAATATACAAGAAATAACTAGCTCTAATACCACTTGATGCAGGTGAGGGTGTTCCTACACCTCAGACTCACCCGCTTTCAGGATCGATTCTAAATCCCTTATGCTGAGCCGAAACGTATCTTTAGATTCCCAAGTGGAATCCCTATCAACCCATGACCCGATCCATAGGTCCTTCCTTCACCTCCTCTCGCATGGCCTCTACACCTGGCCCTGGACAAGTTTCCACACAGAAAAACTCTTATTGGGCTTCGGGGTTTCGCGATCTCCAATGTCACAAACCTCTGTCCCCTCGAAATCTCGATTTATGATTCTCTGATGAGCATTTTTCTCCATGCGCTGGCCCTCTTGACTCAGCTCCACTCATATGAACAATCCCCGTGACTGTGACCTTATTCCACTCCTATCGGGGTTTCATACTTTTTGATGTTGAAATGTGCAAGTCCTCAGGACTCACAATATACCGATCCCCGATGCACTCCTTTGCGCATTTTCCCCTACTGGATATGACTCTTGGTTAATGTGACCATCACTCCATGTGACTGCAGTCCAACTCCCTATCGGAGTTTCGGGGTTCGTGGTTTTAGAATGAACGAACTCCTTGTACACGGGATCTCCAATTTGTCGATCCCCGATGTGCCTGATCCTTCGATCACGCTCATGACCTTTCACCCGTCAATGGTCCATTTCTCCGTCATGAACTCTACCACCTGTCCTCCTCGTCGACTCCTCTATGGCCCACGTGTTTCGATACCTTACCAAGAAATCGCGAATCGTGATTTCAAAGTGTGTGAACCACTCCTCACTAGAATCATCAATATCCCGATGACTCAAAGTGCCAATGGTGCCCAATCCTTTGCCACTTGTTCATGCAGATAGACGGTCCCGATTTCTCCTCGCAATTTTGGGACATTCAATGTCTCAGTTCTCATGCCTCGAGAACTCTGATTTGTCAAACCTCGACTCCTTGGGATCCTCTGACACGCGTCCTCTAAACGAACAGTTCATATCTTCTCGCTACTTCGTGTCCTTGCGCCTCGCGACTTTTGACACCCAATTCTCCGCTCTTCTGCTCACGAGGTCCCGACATGTGAAATATCGACGGGCTTTGGATTATCGCCACCTGTGCAGACAATTTGGATGGCTCAAATCAATCCTCACAAATTCGGGACTGTTGCTCCTGATTGCTCGACTCCTCGACTTTGAGAACGCCGATATTCTAGGTATCGATATCCCGATGCCCTTTGGGACTTCTCTTCTCTATCTGCGAGGTTAACTTCCCCGTAGCTTCTGCAGATCTAACGGATAATGGGATTCCTTCATGAGATCCGACAACTGTCGGTCTCTTCTTCCTGCAGGCTCCTCCTAAGCTCCTCATGGACGTAAATTCTCCAACGGTCCAGATCTTTTCCTTCCGCTGATATGATGGCTGACGCTGCTCCTTCTGATCACCCTGAGCGCTTCGTCCTAGACTTAGGAGAATTTAAATCTTTAAAAGGTCTCAGCCTTTTCCATCTCACTATGAGCTCCTCGAATCTGAGCTCTACCGATGCATGTAAAAGCATTGTTCCTCCTGAGCTTCTCTTCAAACCTATGAAGATTCGATCTCTACCTCCTGTAGGGTCTTTGCACATGCACCGTGCTGTTTCTCCTGAGATTTTCAAATGCTCCAACCCTCTTGGGGATTTTTGTCCTTCGTCTCCCTCATATGGAGAATAAAATGGATGCTCTCCTGGCTATCCTTTTGCTCAAGCCTCTTCTTGAGTACTTCTGGGTATACAGTAGCCCAGTGAAAGTTCCCCCAGTGAACCTTTCCTCTAACTTCCAGAACTTAAAGAGTTCTTTTCTCTGTTGTGCCTGCTTGCACACTTTCGCGACGCCCTCCTGGCAGAGTCTCTTCCTTCCACAGACGTTCAACAGTTCTATCTCCTTTATCCTATGCCTCTATGCACTCGCTCGATGCCCTTCTGGTAGAGCTCTCAGAATCCTCAGTGATTCTGTCTTCTGAACTCACAGCAAAGTTCCTTCCTTTGTGCACTCCTGTACACATGCTCAATGGCCACTTGGCAGAGCTCTCACAGAATCCTTGGTGATTCTGTCTTCAACTGTGTCTCTCACCCACACAGCCTTACCTCCTGAGTTGTTCAGCAACCTCACAGGTCTTCTTCCTAAGTTGTTGATCTCAGTCCTGTGCCTCAACACGTCTTCGTCTAACTCCTCAGAGTTCAGAAGTGCATCCTCTGTGCACTGGTATTTAGAGAACGCAGTCCTCTATCACGCCCCATGGCATGGAACCTCAAAGACCTCAACTAAATCACACAAACTCCTGCAGAATGCATCCACATAATATACATTCACAACATATACAAAGAACACCCACAGACATGCATATAAGACAGAATAATGCAGGAAAAATTGCTACTGTTTTTATTAGAAATGGAAAATGCCTGTATTTTACAAAGCTGTTCTCGAGCTCTCCATGGCTCTTCTCCTCTCTAACTCATCTCTCAACTAACTCAAAAATAAGAACTGAAAATCTATTTTACCTGAGGGCTCTTAGCACTTCCCTCCAAGTCTACCTACCCTATCCAATTACAATCAAGGGTTGTCTAGTCTGGCGCCTAGATCTAGATCTCAGTCGATCTTGGCATTAAAGCTAATCCTATCTAATGCCTGCTCAAAGGCACGGCTTCCCTGGATCAACAGCCTAAGACATTAAATTACATTCAATTCAAATTTGAATGAGGCTGCGCCTCCCTTTCAACTCTGAATGCATGCGTGCTGACGTGGCTGGATGGCTGGCTGGATGGCATGGACTGATGCTCCTGCATCATATTATCTATAACTCCCTTAATCGTACACATCCTGGATAATGTTTGGGTGAGAACTTCTTATCTTGTGGAAGGTTGAAATTTTTTTGAGCCTGCTCTTGTTGTGCCAGAGCCATCATCTTCCTCCCATCTTGTCTGCCCTCTTGATATTGGTAATCCATCCTTAGACACACCGCTTCACCCCCCAAAGGGAATTCTTTGAAAAATGACTCATAATCTGAATGCACATGGACCACCCAAAACTGCAATAATATGGAATATTTGTCTTGAGCACCATGTGCCATGTCTACACTCAAAGGCCTCCAAATATTTTGAACGCAAAATAAAACCTTATTGTCTTCCATAGGTGGGAGGGATCCCTTCGAGATGATTTTGATAAACTTTGATTATAATGAAGTTCATCATAGGCTCTTCCATCAAATTGTTTTCCAGATCAAACTTAGAGCGATGGGGATAAATATCTTTGGCACGGTGATTGATGAAGGAGCCTCAACTTTCATTATGTCCATGTCATGATGGAAGGTCCCCGACTCTCAAACAGTCGACACATCTGCAACATTGTTGAAAGAATCTGATGGACATATGTTCCATCCCCATGGGATTACCACTGCCTTACACATCGATTTAGGTGGTAAGACATTCTTTGTTGTTGTAGATGTTATAAACACAACTCTTGAGTACAATTTGTTACTCGGGTACACTTGGTTATACAATATTTCTATAGTTATCATCCATATTTAGGGTCTTACGCTTCCCTCATCAAAGGAAAATAATGATGATCCATAAAATTTCATTTTTGCCCAAGACATTGTATCCAATGTGGGGTTTAATGTAACTTTTAGTGATGATAACACACAGTCTCACATGAGTGTTGGTACATATATGTTCAAATACTCTTTGTTGATGGGAAAATTACCTCTTCCCCCAACACCTCCTACAATGATCAATGCTCCTATCAATATGATTTCTTCATTTACCATTGGATCCTTGACCTCTTTTCACATTGGTTATATTTTTAACAACTTGCCACCAATTTTTTTTCTTTCCATTACACTGAAGATTTATGTCTCATACCTCCTTCACGTCCTTATGGGAATAATCAAGGAGATTCCCTAGCTCCCGAAATGACTAAAGATGAATATATTCAGCCACAAAGATTCATTTCTATGTGGCAGGGCTCTGTCATGGTGTGCCATATGATGCTGCCAATGACTCATGAGTTCATCGGTGATGATCAAGATCCTTGGTTGGAGCCTAGCAATGGGATCTACTTTCCATGAACCATCAAAATGCATAGGTACTTATAAATAGGTGTGTGGTATGAGTGACTTTTGTTGTTCATATATCATATCCAAAAAATCCTAAAATATTTTCTTTTTTGAGATTTAACTATGAGTTTTTACCTTCAAATCTAATTTACATGTGTTGACAGGATCATGCAGACTTTTTTATTCAAATTTCGACTTCTACTGAACTCGAGGTATTTTTTTTTGAAACTTGAATGTAGGGATAGGTTTTTCCCTACATACATGATTTGAATTATTTACTTTCTATTTTTTCGACACATTGATTAGGTTAGGCCCTGTCAAGTTACGACATTCACCACTTCATTTTTGCACACCATAATGTTTTTGATAATGCCTGCCCTCCTTTAGTGCCCTAGTTATCACCCAAATTTCCATTCAGTGTTGGTTAACCCTATTGTATCCCTTCCATGACTTGATGTTGAGCCTCATTCTCCTCTATTCATCTATATTATTGCCACATCCCATAGGGTTCCTAAAATTTTTATTTTTGCTAGATGACCTCCTATTCATTTGTTGCGTGTCATACAACCCATTGCTCCACTATATACAAGTGTTCAACATCAACTCATTTATTTTCAATTTCAATAATGTACTAGTTACTTTGATTCACATTATCATTATTAGTGGGTTGTCTCACATTTATTAATTCTATACATCAATAAACGATAATCAAATAGTGCCTCATTATCTTAAACTTACACACATATTTTCATGGTGTAGACTCACACCATAAGTGGCTTGATGTGAAGACTTGGGATCTGTAGTAGCTTAAATGATCCAAATGGATTTTTGTGGCCTCCCGCCTATTGCAACTGGTTCATTTCGACATTTTTCATGTTTGGCATTTTTTTCCTAGTTTTTGGGTCCCTGACTTGTGGGGGCGTTTTGAGGCTCTAAACAACGTTTTTAGGATCACCATAGTAAAAAATAACCATCGATAAATAGCATAAAATTGTGTATTCCTTGGATAGACCTTTCCAATGGGATATCATGTGCCTAAAATGAATATCATATGCAAAATTTACAAGCACGAGAAGTTGATGTACTAACTTACCGAAACGGGCCCATGTGACTTTTGGCGCTTCATCTCCTAGGGATAGGTTTTTGACATTCTTGCTTATTTTAGAAATACCTTCAGAGCCTCATTGTAATCATCTTCTTGAGAATGACCACAATCGTCACATATCTTCTCAGAGATAATCCACCACCATTCGAGCAAGCTTGTTTTCCGCTGCATTTTACAGTTTCAACTTATTTCCTTATTGAATAGAAAACCAGTTTTACTGTATCTTTGTTATTCTATAGCAAGCATATTTTAATAATATGTATTCATTTCTTTCTCCTCATAAAATCCAGATCATTGGCCTCTTATATGTTGTTCCCTAAGTTGCATTCAACAATACCACTTCATTTGTATGTGTAACATCTCCACTATAATCCCTAGTTTAATTAATGCATAATATAGATATGAATATGGCTATCACCAAATGATGTGATATGCAAAATGTATTTTCTAAACTTTAATAAATACATGTGATACTAGCTACTCGAAATATGGAGAGAGATGGGGGATGATTAATCCACAAGAGAGGGGAATGTCTAGTGATTTTCTATGGGTGGACACAGTCAATAAATGGTTTATGGGTATTAATCCAAACCTAGTTTTCTAAATTTATTATCATTTGGGTATAAATTCTATTTTTGTTTGAGTGTATAAGACCATAATAATTAAAATGATGTAAGAGGATGGGTGTTAGAGATGCCTTCCATGGTTATTAGAAGTATGGGGTTGTAGTACAATCAAGATTGGGTAGAGTGAGAAGTCAATTATATGGGAAAAATAGAGGAAATCTGTATAGGGGGAATCATGCAAATTTTCACATTCGGTTTTAGGAATGAAAAACAAGTTGGGAGCAGGGAAAAGGAGAACCAAAGGTAGAGCACAAAGGGTAGGAAAATTTTTAAGCATGATGGAGCATTTTGGAGTATTTTGGAGTTGAATATTGAAGAGAGAGGTTGCGAGGCTTGAAGAGTGAAATCATATGGGAGTTTCTCTATAACAATAAGTGTTCTTGTTGTTTCTAGTAATTTTCCTGTAAGGGAGTTCCCTTCAGTTCCTAATAGAGATATTCCTAGTTACATGTTCCAGAGAGACCGTGTTAAATGAATGGGATTATAAATGAATGATGTGTCTAATGGAATGAGAGTAATGAAGGGGTATATTCCTTAGGTTGGGAAGGTCAAGAGGACTAGAGATGGAGAATATTTGAGACAATTGTAGAAGAATACTAGTGGTTTGTTTGATAGTGAGATGTGAGTGAAATGTGAGAGGCACCCTTATTTTATGGATTCCCAGCCCAATCTTGAAGGTGACTTTCTATTGACATCTAGAACGACAAGTCTCTTGTTGGGTGAAACTTCATTCCTAATAAATTGGTTGAAAAAATATTTCAAAATATAAGTTCTTATCTATTTTCTGAGTTATTTCATGAGTTTAATTATTGTGCTTAACTATGTGTATGTGAATGATTTATTTGGTGCTATAAAAACATTTATTAGATGCATTTATATTCATTTAGAATGTTGTAGATGCATTTCATTATGTGTATAGAATCTAGTTAAATATGTGTATAAATATTAGCTAGTAAGATACAATAAATTGTTTAGGAGAAACATTTCAATTTTATGTGTTTTTCCTATAATAATGGTACTCGATTAAAATGGGGAATGTTACACTATGACATTTTTAATTTTGGAATATCAATTTATACATCTCTTATTTCCATATATCCTCTGATTCTGAGACATACATCCACTATGTATCTCTTCGTGGATCTGATCTCTTTTGACATGGATCCATTGTGTATTCAATTTTTGTTGCCATGATCACTATTAATATATATATTTGTTGGATCTCCATTGTACTTGATTTTACATTATTTTTTAACTCCCGATCATGGGTATGCCTACCTTCGGAAGCGAGTACTCTTACTTGTTTTTTGTTGTAGCTTATGTTATGGATAAGTTTTTGGTAAACTCTACCTCGGTCCAATGCACACTCACCCCCTGTATTTTATAATGTATTTCGGCAAGAATTTTCTCTTCTAACTTGACACAATATGGGGAATCTATTATAACATCATTTCCACCTCATATGAATTGATTTTCTATTGGCCTAATTCAAATACCCTTTCCCTACTTCTAGACTCAATTCCCCTTTATTCCTCCATAGAAATGATTAAAAAACCTTGTTTTTGAAGATGTATGCACCCTATCAGTTGTTAAACACATGTACACACACTTGTTTCTCCTTATCAACCAACATATACATTTAGTTGTCTAAAAAATAAACAAATTTGCTAAATTTTTAGTGGGGTCTAGAAGTTTCTTGGGACCCTAAGCCTATACCTCCCATGGATAACTACTCTAACAACTTCTTGGAGTATAAAAAGAAACCAAGAGGTAGAGGAGAGAGGATCATTTCATTTATAGACTGCTTCCCTTTCTCATACCTATTTGAGCGAAGAAGCTGGAGGTTGAGTTGGTCTTCATGAACCTAGATGTCGGTTCTTGAGAAGTGCCGCAATGGTTACATGTTCTAACATTTCTTAAATTTGTTGTTAAATCAATAAAGACGTCTCTTTCCCATCAAGCTTTGTGTTTTAGTTTAAAATAATTACATTTGGGCATTTAACTATCTATAATACTAATAAAATTAATTGCAGTTACCATATTTGAAAGTTAGTGATTTTGTAACTACCCATCTTGCAGTAATCTTAGTGTGTAGGTGGTTTGCGAAAGTGTTGAAGCCTAAAGTTGGAGTAAAATTTTCAAGTTAGGGATCTACGTCAAACAATTGGATCTAGGTTTGTCTAATTATTTCTTATCAAAAGTTAGTTAGTTAGTTAAATTTGCTTGAATGTGTTTTTGGGATTCACTTAGGTCTTTAGGTCATTAGCTTTGTTGTGGTTGTAACCCAAAACCATAGAAGTACATTTTGGTCATTTCATGTAATATTATTTTTATTAAATAGTCACA
>JZKD02S1815824.1:913863-939064 GCA_000966675.3 Picea glauca
AAATTTCATATATCCTCTCATAAAAATTTAATGGTTAAAATAAACATTATAATGTTTTATAAAAAAATTATTCTTAAAAGAATGTGACACAGGTTTCATTAAAATCTCATACATGTGCCATTTATTTCTTAAAAAATACCCAATATATAGATATTTGGTATATATATCTGTGTGTGTGTGTGCCTTTTGGTTGCTTCTCGAGTGAAGTGATAAAGTGTATTTTGGGTTTTTTCAATCAGTTTATTAGTGTGCATATGTAATTAAAATAGGATGTGGAGTTACTTTATAAATATAATAACCTTATAAATAAATTGATAAATACTCCCACTCAATATTATAATAATAATAATAATAATAATAATAATAATAATTTAATTTTAAGGTCAATGGACACCAAATTGGTGTATGAGGTCCCTTTGTTTGTGGGACAAGGAACCCCCTCCATGCAATACCGAGGTATACATACACTGCCCTCTCCAGATTTGAACTTTTGATCTATTAAGAGGAAATATAAGTTCTGCATGGAGGGGTCCTTTATCCCACAAACAAAGAATCTCATACACCAATTTAATGTTTGACCCTGACCTTAAAAACATATTATTATTATTATCATATAAATATATTAAAATTCTATTAAATATATACCATAGTGGGTTTATTAAACCATTAAATATATAACCACACATTCTTCTACCCTATTGGATTCTTCCTTATGTGCATCGATATTATAGTGAAGTGGTAATTTCTTTATACATCTATGACACAGAACCCCAGACCCGTAGGTTGGGATCCACACAGGATATTTTATATTCAGCCCCTGAGAGCTCAATTGGCTCTTCTATTTCCCTTTCGGGAAATCAACCCACAACAAACCTTGAGGAATTTTCCTCTTTTATTTCCGGATACCGAACTTCATGAATTTGCGAATCCTGTGGTCGAGCACCTTACCTCTTCGACGTCTGAAACCTGAATTAACAATTTTCCGAAATGCAAGTGTCTCAACCTTCCCCTTCTCTTTTCTATTTCAGGGTTTCAACCATCGAAATGCGCTTTTACTATGTCCTCAAGGCTCTCGAACCTCTGAATCCCGAAATGCCAAAATGACATCTTCTGAAATCCTTTCGAACTTTCGCATATTGGGTTCTCCTCTTTACTATATTGGTTCTCCCTTCGACAAGACTTCTTGTATACTAAATCCTAAAATGCCGAAATTCTAAGGTTTTTCTTCTAAGGAGATCAACGGTTGTGGACCTTTCCTCGATCCAACGGTCAGTACAATTTCGCGTACCGGGAGTTCGATGCGTCAAGCTCGAACCCTATGTCCTCTCCACCTTCTAGTCTCTGAAGTCCTAAAACTATGAAATCCTTTGTCGCGACTTCTGATTTCGGGTTTTCTCCAATTCTGTGTCCCAATCTCTCTCCCTCGAGACTTTCGAAACACTGAAAACTTAAACTTTCTTCTCCTTAATTCCACACACGAAAACCTCCTTTTCACGCTTTGGGGGTTTGGTCAGTCAAGGATTTTGGCTTGCACTTCGGACTTTTGAACCACAAAATGCTAAAATGATATGACATCCAAATAAGTCAAGATCAATGGCCCCTTATCTGCCTTGCAGCTCTTGTTGATCCTATGGATCTCACTATTTTGGAAACTCTTCTCGGGAATTCCGACCGTCCCAATTTCTTCTTCAAAGATCTTTGGTTCTAAATTAACCCTGCGACGCTCTAATAGAACCTGTCCTTTGCATGATGGCTAAAGTTCCCTTCTGTTCCTCAAACACTTTGAAGACACTAACTTTTATGAGCTTTCTTTTGCTGACTTCAATCTCCTATGAGATTTCTACATGCACTCCTTGTGGCACTTCTTCAAATACTTCTAAGTACTTGAGTTCTTTTGACTCTGTGCAACTCTTTACGACAACCATATTTCAATCCTCTCCTTGGTTGATAAGTTCTAAACTTCCAACCAGCCTACACACACCTTGCACAACTTCTGTGCCTGACTTGCACTTCTACGGACAATGAGAATAATGGTATCTCTCCTGAGCTTTTAGAGGTGAACTCTAAACCCATCAACGCACTCCTTACAGATGCTTCAATGCACTCCTTGCAGGAACTCTGACTCAGGAAGAGAAACAATTGAAACTCATTCCTTACTCTCTTAGAATTCAAACACTTGGCATGAAATCATACATACATAGCATAAAAGAAAATTTACAATAGAAAGAGTAAAACAAACATAAGCATAACATTCAACATGCATACATAGAAAACATCAGAATACCATGAGTCTGAATCAAAGCTTCATATATATTAATTTCAGAACTTCTGTACATGGGTTCTTCTACACCGCTCTCTGCTTCTTCTCTTCTCTTTTCTCTATTGATACAATTGATCCTTGATAATGTTACAATGATACAATATGAGGGTGTCTATAGTCGATTTTCCCTCTAGCTCCTAAAACTATCTAATCTAGAATTTAAATCTACCTACTTTCATTAATTGCCTATAAATGCCTCTACACCTTACAGATGAGAGTGGATCGCTCAAGATCTATTTTACACTATGGAATACTGCACTCTCTTAACTATTACATTAATGTCTACACATCCAAACTTTCAAAACATTTCCAACATTTTCAACATGTGCCAAAAATGTGATGGCACTTGTCCCACACTTGCTTACCGCTGGAGATGCTCCTGCATCATACTCCCTCTATTGAAAATTTTCATGGACTCCTGTTCATGAGTTCTTGTACTGTCTGTCCATGCTTTTGAATTTCTTCTTCATTCTCCCAGTGGGCATCTTAAACTAGATGTCCCCTCCATTTGACCAAGTACTCAAAATACTCTTTTCTCCTGGTCCTCTTGCTAACTCTCTTGTCAAGTATACTTTCCATCTATGGCCTTTCAACTATAGACATTTGTTTAGCCCAGTGAAACTTTGTCTGTTCACTGTCTGCTCCTACTTCTTCAACTTTTTAAGGTTACAAATCTGAGATGTTGAATATTGGTGAAATTCTGACCCCATCAGGTAATTTGATCTCATATGCATTTGCCCCAAATTTCCTTATGATCCTGCATGGTCCAATCTTTTTCATTTTCAGTTTGTTATATGTTCCCCTTGGAAAACTTTCCTTTATTAAGTGTGCAATAATTAGATCACCAACTTCGAACTGAAGTTGTTTCCTTTGTTGATTTTCTCTACGCTTGTACTCCTGGCTTGAATTTCGTAATCACTCCTTCACTTGGTTGTGAAGTTCTTTCATTGGCTCTGCAAAATCTTCTACACTAGCACTTCTAGTTTCATCCTTTTCTAAATCCTTCAGTTCAGAAACTCCCCTTGGTTGCATTCCATAAACAATATGAAATGGACTCTACCCTGTGCTCCTATTGATCGAATCATTATAATAAAATTCCGCATGTGGTAGAATTTGATCCCACTGACTGTGATGTTTAGTCACTAGGCTCCTTAGCAAATCTCCCATGATTTTGTTTATAACTTTTATTTTCCCATCCATCTGAGGATGATAATGAGAGCTAAAAGACAAACTTGTCCCCATCTTCTTCCATAAATTCCTCCAGAAATGTCCCATGAACTTGGTGTCTCGACCTGTAACAATACTCCTTGGTAAGCCGTGAAGTCTGACAACTTCCATGAAAAACAGGTTCATGATGTGAGTCGCGTCACTAGTTTTTTGACATGATATAAAGTGTGCCATTTTAGAAAATCTTTCTACCACCACAAATACTCAATCAAACCCTCTTTGTGTCCTTGGCAACCCTAATATAAAATCCATGCTTACTGCATCCCATGGCCTCTCTGGTATGGATAATGGATGATATAACCCTATATTCTGTCTTTTTCCCTTTGAGTGCTGACAAATTCTACATCTGTCCACAAGTCTTTTGACATCGGTCCTCATCCCCAGCCAAAAATATGAGCTATTTAATTTTGAGAATGCTTTATCATGACTGAAATGTCCGACCAATCCTCCACTGTGTTTTTATTTCAACAGATTCTCCCTCATGGAGCATTTTGGACACAATTGATTGCCTCTAAATAGTAATCCATCCTAGATCATATATTCAATCCATTGGCTTCTATCCTTGAGAATTGGATTCTCAGATGCTTTATACGCCTCTTTGAAATTTGGATCATTCTTGTACATGTCCTTGAGATTATCAAAACCCAATGTTTTGACTCTAAACTTCTGCATAAGCAAACTCTTCCTGCTCAAAGAATCAACAACTTTGTTAGCAGTTCCAGAAACATGTTTAATTACAAAAGTAAAATTCTGCATATATTCAACCCATTTAACATGTCTTGGGTTCAACCTTTCCTGTTGAGTTACAAATTGTAAGGCATGATTATCACTGTACAAAACAAACTCTTTAGGAACCAAATAGTGCCTCCACTTCTTTAGTGCTTGTATGACCTCATAGAATTCCTTATCATACGTGGAGTACTTCACTTTCACTTTATTCAGTTTCTCACTGAAGTACGCGATTGGTCTATCGTCTTGGCTTAAGACTGCTCCTATGGCAAATCTGCTTGCATCACACTTGACCTGAAATGTCTTGTTGAAATCTGGCAACACTAAAATTGGTTGTTCAGTAATTTTCTTTTTCAACAAATTGAATTGTTTCTCTGCTTCTTTTGTCCAATGAAAAGATTTATGTCTTTTCTTCACTATGTCCATCATCGGTGCACTAATTCCATTGAAATTTTTGATAAATTTCCTGTAGAAACTAGCCAATCCATGAAAGCTTCTAACTTCAAATATACTCTTTGGCGATGGCCAATTCTTAATCACCTCCACTTTATCTGGATCCATTTTCAACTTATTTGTAGAAATAAAAAATCCCAAATAAATGAGCTCTGTCTTCATGAATGATGATTTCTTCATATTTATCAGCAACTTCTCTTGCTGCAATTTCTCCATCACTGTATCCAAATGCTTCAAGTGCTTTGTTTCTGTCCTACTGAAAATCAGTATGTCGTCAAGGTACACAATGACAAATTTTCTAATGAAATCCTTCAAGACTTCATTCATCAATCTCATGAAAGTACTAGGCATGTTTGTTAAGCCAAATGACATAACAAGCCATTCATATAGCCCTTAATTTGTCTTGAATGTTGTCTTCCATTCATCACCTTCTCTCATACAAATTTGATGATATCCACTTTTCAAATCAATCTTTGAAAAAAAAAATTCTCCACTCAAACAATCCATCAAATCATCCATCCTTGGCAATGGAAATCTATACTTGATGGTAATCTTTTTAATTTCCCTTGAGTCTGTACACATCCTCTAGCCTCCTTCTTTTTTTGGACTGAGAACTATTGAAACAATGCATGGACTCAACCTTTCTCTAACCAATCCTTTGTCCATTAAATCCTAGACCTGTCTCTTGACCTCTTCATTCTCCTGCAGCATCAATCTATACATTGCTTTATTTGGTAAACTAGCTCTAGGTATGAGATCAATATGATGACTCACACTTCTGATCAGTGGCAACAAACGAGGTAGTTCATCCATGACTATATCAAAAAACTCCTCCAGTAACTTCTAGATTTCTTTTGGTAAATCATCCACTCTCGTGCTGGTTAAAACAATTTGAGGTTTCCTCACCATGAAGAATTGTGTTTCTTCCTTCTTCTTAATCTCTTTAAGAAGTTCCTTCCCACTCATGAGAGGTACAATGTTGCTTACCTTTGTTGTCACTTCTTTATCCTTAATTGGCAACAACATGTGAGTTATTCCATTCTTCTCCAGGGTGTATGTGTTCTTTCTCTAGTCATGAATCACATTCCTATCATATTGCCACGGTCTACCCAACAATCGATGACAAACATCCATGGGAATGACATCACATAGTATTTCATCCTTATATCCTCCTATTTTAATTTCAACTAAACATTGTTTAGTGACATTTACCTTATGTCATTTTTGTAGCCATGAAAATCTGTATGGGCTTGGATGTTCAATAGTCTCCAGCTCCAGCTTTTCTACCATCTCTATAGAAACAAAATTATCTATGCTACCACTGTCCACGATGACCTTGCATACCCTGCCTTTGGTCTTGCAAGCAGTTCGAAAAAGTTTGTTCCTTTGGACTGGGTTTTCTACCTCCTTCTCTGGTGTTAAGAGAACTTTCCTCATCATTAGTGATCTTCCACCTTTAGTATCTTCTGCCTCAACATTTCGTCTCTGTGCTTCATCAATGTGATTTTCCCCTCCTTTCTTCTTATCTAGACATTCATAAGACTTATGCCCATTCTTCCCGCAGGTAAAGCATTTTATCTCGCCACCTTTGCCTCTTCCTCTTCCTATGGTTTGAGGAAAAGTGTTTTTGTTTGCATATTGTCCTCTCTACGAGCTTCCACCTCTCCCAATTTGAGTTTGAGGTTTCTTCCACTCTTCCTTAGGTTTCTGATTTTTGTCTTCGACAATTGTTTTGCCTTTGGTTTGACTTCTTCCTCGTCCTCTTTGGATTTTCTTTCGTCTCAGTTTCTCTTCAGCCTTCAGAGCCATCTAATAAGCATCTTCCATCGTTCGGATGGTCATCATGCTCATCTCATCTTGGATGTCATATCTCATACCATTCATATATCTGGAAACCTTTTCATCATCACTTTCATGATGTCTTTCCCTAATGTTTATTTTATATAACTCTTCAGTGTACTCCTTCACTGACATCAGCTTCTGTCTCAAATTATGCATCCTTCGAAACAGAGTAATTTGATAATCCTTGGGTATGAATTTTTCCTTCATCTTCGCAACCATTCTATCCCAACTCTTGATTTTCTTCTTGCCTTTACACGGTTTGTCAACCTGTAGTTCATCCCACCATAATGTTGCATGTCCTTTAAGTCTTGTGACAACATATTTGATCTTCTTGCCTTCCTCAACATATTCATAGTCAAGATACTTATCCATAGCTCTAATCTAGTCTAGAATCTCTTCAACATCCAGGTTTCCTTTTTATACTGGAATGTCCATTTTTTCTCTGGCACCTATCCTTGCAACAACCCTGAATAGGCATCCTTCTGCTGTAACTTCTTCTCCTCCATATCTAGCTTCATTTTCACTTTCAAACTCACTGATATCTCCAACACCAACTGTGTTCCTCTGTGATGTCTCCATGGCATCAAGCCTGGCACGTAGTTCATGCATCTCTCTTACCCTTGGTGGATCAGGTAATTGCCTACCCCTTCTTCTTGGAATTTCCCTTTTCTTCTGGTGGATCGGGTGTTTTCCTGTCTCTTCTTCTCGGTGGCATGGCTACAAATCTTTCTTGCACCCTCTATCTGCAATATACAAATAGAGAAGGGCTCTGATACCATAACTGACACAGAGCCCTAGACCCGCAGGTTGGGATCCACACCAGATCTTTTTTTTTCGGCCCTTGAGAGATCAATTGGCTCTTCTATTTCCCTTTTGGGAAATCAACCCACAACAAACCTTGAGGAATTTTCCTCTTTTATTTCAGGATACCAGACTTTGCGAATTCATAAATCCTATGGTCGAGCACCTTACCTCTTCGACCTCTAAAACCTAAATTAACGATTTACTGAAATGCAAGTGTCTCAGCCTTCCCCTTCTCTTTGTGATTTTGGGGTTTCAACCACCAAAATGCGCTTTTACTATGTCCTCGGGGCTCTCGAACCTTAGAATCCCGAAATGTCGAAATGATGTCTTCTGAAATCCTTTCGGACTTTCACGTACCGGGTTCTCCTCTTTACCATATCGATTCTCCCTTCGACAAGACTTCTGGTATATCGAATCCCAAAATTCCGAAACGCTAAGGTTCCACTTCCAAGGAGATCAACGGCTGCGTACCTTTCCTCGATCCAACAGTCAGTGCAATCTTGCATACTGAGAGTTCAATGCATCAAGCTTGAACCCTATGTCCTCTCCACCTTCCAGTCTCCGAAGTCCCAAAACCCCGAAATCCTTTGTCACAACTTCTGATTTCGGGTTTTCTCCTCTGCTTTGTCCCAATATCTCTCCCTCGATACTTTCGAAACCCCAAAAACTTAAATTGCTTCTCCTTACTTCCACACACGAAAACCTCCTTTTCATGCTTCAGGGGTTTGGTCAATCAAGTATTTTGGCTTGTACCTCGGAATTTTGAACCTCGGAATGCCAAAATGATCTAACTTCCAAATAATTCAAGATCAACGACCCCTTATCCACCTTGCATCTCCTCTAGATCCTATGGCCCTCGCTATTTCTAGAACTCTTCTCGGGGAATTCCGACCGTCCCAATTTCTTCTTCAAAGATCTCTGGTTCTAAATTAACCCTATGAATCTTTTCTAGAACCTGCCCTCTACATGATGGCTAAAGTTTCCTTCTGTTCCTCAAACACTTTGAAGACACTAACTTTCCTGAGATTTCTTTCACCAACTTAAATCTCCTATGAGATTTCTGCACGCACTCTTTGTGACACTTCTTCAAATACATCTAAGTATTTGAGTTCTTTTGACTCTGTGCAACTCTTTCCGACA
Organism: Picea glauca; assembly: GCA_000966675.3. Lineage (NCBI taxonomy): Eukaryota > Viridiplantae > Streptophyta > Pinopsida > Pinales > Pinaceae > Picea > Picea glauca. The sequence goes on from JZKD02S1815824.1 coordinate 922,379, forward strand.
ACAGTCTTCCAATCCTCTCCTTGGTTGATAAGTTCTGAACTTCCAACCAGCCTACACACACCTTGCATGGCTTCCGTGACTGACTTTCACTTCTATGGACAATGAGAACAACGGTATCTCTCCTGAGCTTTTAAAGCTGAACTCTAAACCCGTCAGCGCACTCCTTGCAGACGCTTCAATGCACTCCTTGTAGGAACTCTGACTCAGGAGGAGAAACAATTGAAACTCATTCCTTACTCTCTCAGACTTCAAACACTTAGCATGAAATCATACATACATAGCATAAAATAAAATGAACAACAGAAAGAGTAAAACAACCATAAGCATAGCATTCAACATGTATATACAGAAAACATTAGAACACCATGAGTTTGAATCAAAGCTTCATATATATTAATTTCATAACTTCTGTGCATGGCTTCTTCTACACAGCTCTCTGCTTCTTCTCTTCTCTTATCTCTATTGATACAATTGATCCTTGATAATGTTACGATGATACAAGATGAGGGTGTCTATAGTCGGTTTTCCCTCTAGATCCTAAAACTGTCTAATCTAGAATTTAAATCTACCTACTTTCATTAATTGCCTATAAACGCCTCTACACCTTATAGATGAGAGCAGATCTCTCAAGATCTGTTTTACACTATGGAATTACACACTCTCTTAACTATTACATTAATGTCTGCACATCAAAACTTTCAAAAACATTTCCAACATTTTCAACATGTGCCAAAAATGTGATGGCGCTTGTCCCATGCTCGCTTGCTGTTGGCGATGCTCTTGAATCAATCTCTTATTTCCATATATCCTCATCTGATTCTAAGACATACATTCTCAGACATACATCCATTGTGTATGTCTTCGTGGCTATGATATCTTTTGACATGGATCCATTGTGTATTCATTTTCATGGTCATGATCATTACTAATATACATATTTCATGGATATCAAATGTACTTGTTTTGAAAGCCATGCTTTTTTCACTCCAAATCATGGATATGCATGCCTTGGGAAGAGAGTACTCTTGTGTTTTGTTGTAGGTTTTGTTATGGACAAGTGTTTGGAGATCTCTACCTTGGACCAATGCACACTCACCCCCTATATTTTATAATGTATTCCAACCATCAATTGCTCTTCTAACGTCACACTTTAGGAGGGATCTATTATACCATCATTTTCCACCTCATATGCATTAATTCCCTATTGGCCCGATTCAAATACCATTCCCCTTCTTTTAGACCCAATTCCCCTTTATTCCTCCTTAAAAATGATTAAAAAACCTCATTTGTGAAGATGCATGCACCATATGCATTATTAAACACACTTACATACACTTCTAGACTCAATTCCTTTTATTCTTCGTTAAAAATCCTCATTTCTGAAGATGTATTCACCCTATTAATTATTCAACACATGTACATACACTTGTTTCTCTTTATCAACCCGCATATACATTTATTTGGATAATAAATAAATAATTTTTCTAATTTTTTAGCAGGTTCTAGAGGTTCCTTAGGACCCTAAGCCTCTACTTCCCATGGATAAGCACTCTAGCCACTTCTTGAATTATAAAAAGGAGCCACGAGGCAGAGGAGAGAGGATCATGCCATTTAGAGACTCCTTCTCTTTGTCAGACCTATTTGAGAGAATAAGTTGGAGGTTGAGTTGATCTTCATAAACCAAGATGTCAGTTCTAGAGCAGTGCCACAATAGTTACATGTTGTAACATTTGTTAACTTTGTTGTTAAATAAATAAAGACCTCTCTTTCCCATCTAGTTTTGTGTTTTAGCTTAAAATCATTACATTTTGGCATTTAATTATCTATAACACTAATGGAATTAATTTCAATTAGCATAATTGAAAGTTATTTATTTTGTAACTACCCATATTGTAGTTATCTTTGTGTGGAGGGGGTTTGTGAAAGTGTTGAAGATTAAAGTTGGAGAAAAAGTTTCAAGCTAGGGATCTGCATCAAAAAATTGGATCTAGGTTTGTCTCCGTATTTTTTATCAAAAGTTAATTAGTTAAATTTGCTTGAATTTATTTTTTGGATTCACATAGGTCTTTATGTCATTAGCTTTGTTATGGTTGTAACCCAAAACCATAGAAGTACATTTTGTTCATTTCACTTAGTATTATTTTTATTAAATAATCACATAGTATTATTTTCATTAAATAATGGTGATGAGTCAACCAACATTAGTAGATGGTATCCAATGATAGGATGAGTCAACCAACATTAGTATATAGTAGCCAATTATAGTTGGCCTTGCTACTTATTAACAACTAGATTATGATAGGTTTTTCCACCTTCCAAAAGAACAAACAAAAAAAAAAAAATCGATTAAAATTTCATATATCCTCTCACAAAGATTTAATGGTTAAAATAGACTTGATAACAATTTATAAAACTTTTAGTCTTAAAACAATGTGACACATTTTATATTAAAATCCGATACATGTGCCACTTATATAAAAAAAATACCCAATATATAGATATTTGGTCAATATATATATATATATATATATATTCAGTGTAGGGGAACCATATTGTATCCCCTCCATGACTTGATGTTAAGCCTCATTCTCCTCTACTCATATATATTATTGCCACATCCCCTGGGGGTTCCTAAAACTTTTATTTTTTCTTGATGGTCGCCTATGCTTGCTTGTGTCATACAACCCACTACTCTATTCCTAGGATTTTACAAGTGTTCAAAATCAACTCACTTATTTTCACTTCCAAGAATGTACTAGGTAACTTGATTCCCATTATCATTATCGGTGGTTTGTCTCTCATTTATTAACAATATAAATCAATAAATGATAATCAAATGGTGTCTGACTATGTTAAAATTCAACACATATATTTTCATGGTGTAGAATTGCACCATTAGTGGTTTGACTTGAAGAACTGGGATTTTTAGTAGCTTCACCTCTTATATTTTGTTCCTCAAGTTTGATTCGAAAATAACACTTCCCTTCTATGTCTAACATTCCCACTATAATCCCTAGTTTAATTAATGCATAATGTAGATATGAATATGGGTATGGCCAAGCGATGTATTATGCAAAATGTATTTTTTAAACTTTAATAAATGTATGTGATACATGATACTACTCGGAATATGGAGAGATATGGGAGATGATTAATCCACAAGAGAGGGGAATTTCAATTGAGTGTCTAAGAGGGGACCCAATCGATAAATGGTTTATGAGTATTAACTCAAACCTAGTTTTCTGAATTTATTATCATTTGGGGATAACTTCTATTTTTTTTCTGAGTGTATAAGACCAAAATCATTGAAATCATGTACGAGTATGGGTGTCAAAGATGCATCCAATAAGTATTAAAAGTATGGGGTTGTAGTACAATATACATTGGGTAGAGTGATAATTCAATTGTCTTGAATCTAGTTTACATATGTTGAAACAATTACGCGATGTTTTTATGCAAATGGCGACTTCCACTGAACTTGACATATGTTTTCTTAAAAATGGAATATAGGGAAAAAAAATTCCCTACATACACAATTTTCACTCTTTACTATCTATTTTGAAAACAAATTCCTTAGGTTAGATCTTGTAAAGTTGTGACATTAGCAACTTAATTCTTGCACACCATAAATTTTTTGATAATGCCTACCCTCCATGGGTGCCCTAGTTAGCACCCATATTTCCATTTGGTATAGCGGAACCCTCTTGTATCCCTTCCATGGCTTGATCTTGATCCTCATTCTCCTCTCTTCATATATTTTATTTCCACATCCCCTCGGGGCTCCTAAAACATTTATTTTTTCTTGATGGTCACCTATCCATTTGTTTCTTGCGTCATACAACCCACTCCTCCATTGCTAGGATTCTGCAAGTGTTCAACATCAACTCATTTATTTTCACTTGAAATAATGTAATAAGTACCTCTATTACCATTATAATTATTGGTGGGTTGTATCTAATTTATTGACAATATACATCAATAAACGATAATCAAATGGTGTCTCACTATGTTAAAGTTCAACACATATTTTCATCGTGTAGAATCGCACCATGAGTCATTTGATTTGAAGACATGGGATCTGTAGTAGCTTCACCTCTTGTATTTTGTTCCCTAAGTTGCATTCAACAATACCACTTCATTTCTATCTCTAACATTCCCACTATAATCCCTCATTTAATTAATGCATAATGTACATATTAATATGGGTATGGCCAAGTGATGTAATATGTAAAATGTATTTTTTAAACTTTAGTAAATATATGTGACACCAGATACTGCTCGGAATATGGAGAGAGATGGGAGATGAATAGTCCAGAAGAGATGGGAATGTTTAGTGATTTTCTAAGAGGGGACCCAATTGAGAAATGGTTTATGAATATTAATCCAAACCTAGTTTTTTGAATTTATTATCGTTTGGTGATAACTTCTATTTTTTTTTTTTTTTCTGAGTGTATGTTGATGATTAAAATCACAATAATTTTTTTTCTCACAAAGTGTTGATAAATACTATTATTATAAAGATAAATAATACAAGTAGGTGGTGTTAGCACTCAATGATTTATTCTAGGTTGTACCTTAAAGAAGCCTGGTAACTTAAATAATATCTCAATGGTGTAGCATATTGGATCAATATGAATAACTCACACATTGGTTTTCACTCTCTCAAGACAACTTAAGTATATAATAGGTAGGAAAAGGCTTTCTAGAGTTGTTAATCAAATGTTTTACTGAATTAGGTGGGTGAAGAAAACTAACTATATCAATCAGACCATACACATTTATAACATATATGATGGACAAATATAACCATCAATGATCACTTATGACTCTTTCTTTATGAAATCAGAACGTGACATGTCAGTCACCAACAATTTAATAAACTCAGAAAGAGAATAGACTTTAATCATAAGTATAGAAATCATAGGGAAGATGGAAATCTCACAACAACAATGAAAGAAGCTTGTGAAACTGAATATATTTCAAAAAGGGCCTTGTTACAATAATAGCAACATAGTGTAGTATCCAAATTCAAAACCTTTACTTCTTCAAAGTGACAGGATTTATAGCCTTTACAAAACAATTTCAGATCCTATAGGAATGGATCTAATATACTAATAATATAAATTAATACAACAACTTTACATAAAATCTGGATCTTCCCTTCCCAAAAATTTAATGATCTTCAGTCTTCACATTATCAACACCTGCAGAGGTCTTCAAGGTGGTGATGAGGTAGTTGGTTACCCACTTCAACACTTGTTGTTGATCTATAATCAAAATAGGATAACCTTAAACCCATTTGTCTTCATATCTGTCACAAATCTTTGAGGATATATGGAAAACTACGATAAATCTGATATAGATAATTATATTAATAACCTCCTTTGGTCACCTGTTTGCAAAATTCATGCCTCGAGCCCAAAATTCATCTTTCCCCTGTTTTTGCATTTTTGGCAGCTTGCAGGCCTAGGACAAGTGGAATTAGCCACCGGAAATGCTGGAATTCAACAACTTATTTCATATGTGGAAATGGTTTAAGCCGTCAAAAGTGTAGGTTTTGGAAAAATGCAAAATCTTCAAAATGAGAGCTATTTAACCTGTCTACCTGGAACAATCTCTATGTAGCTTCTCAATTGTTTCAGCTAAAACCTCAAGATATGAGCGAGTAGTAAGTTTGCTTTTTAGAAATTTCATTTTTATGTTTAAGAATTTGATCCTCTTGGTGGGTTTGTAATTTTTCCTGATTAACCTTTTCTTTTTCTTCCTCTCCTTCACATGCATAAGTGCCAATATTTGAAAATAAGATCTAGTTTCAATAGTTGTCTGAGTTGAAATATCACACCTAGATTTAACGACCCTCTCCAATACCTCATACTCTGCATTCTTGTCTTCCAATCTCTGTATATTCACTGACTTTCTTTCTTTCTTTCTGGTGGATGATTTAGGTTTATCATGACTGGAAAATTCTTAAGTCATTTGTGTATCTTCCATGGTTGGCTCCATGTCTTGATGTACTGGAATTTCTTCTTCCCCCAGTTCAAACTCAGAATTTGAATAGGGAAGGTTCAAAATGTTTTTATGTTTATCACGGCCTTGGTCTTTTGGAATCTCACTGAAATCCAATTTCTTGTTTTCTTTCTTATGCTTGGAAGTAGATGCTGGCTCCTTTGTTTGTATTGGGGTAATGGCCCTTCTCCTTCTGCTACTTCTCTGAGGTGTTGATGAGTTTCTTTTGGATGTCTTCTTTTTATTCTCAGGATGAGTTTCCTGTTCAAATTATCCCCAAAAGAAAAAGTGTTCCTAGGTTCTTTCTCTTCTCTTGAGTTCCTCCAACACTATAAGTTTTATAAGGCCATAATGGAACAATGTATTTCTTATATTCTCTGGTTTAGCCTGCACCTTGTGGGACATTTTTGTAAGACTCCTATGAAGATAGTAAGGTATATTTAAGGGAGTCTTTCCTGTAAAATGATTTATCAATTTGAAATGGTAGAGCATCACTCTATTATATCTACCCTCATAGGTGATATAAACTTGTATGGCTATCAACAAAATCTTCCATTTCTTCTCCAGGTGGGTTGCAGGATTGTCTCTCTTCCATATAATGTCCTAAAACTCTGGTTTGAGGTAAGGTATGAATTCATGTTTTTTGGTGATGGTTGTTTTGAACCATATCTCCCCTTCTCCAGGCATTTTTGTAGCAGTTGAAATGCTGGCTTGATCAATTTGCATCTCCAGTGGTCCAATTTTCACCTTCCATCCATCATAAGTCTTGGAAAAGGCTTATGTCACTCCCTGATGATAGCTCTGCAATTTTTGAACGTATCTAAGACAACCTGCATCAGTAAAAATATGATAAATCTATGGAAGATATTCCAGATACTTAACATCATCCATCTCTTTCCTGAGAGGAGCACCGCCTCGACCCATCTGCAATACTATTAGTAACTGTAATCAACAATGAAACAAATTTGAGTGGAGAGACTCACCCTAATGAAGGAGAAAAACTGATATTAGGCACAGAAAAATATACATGTGTCCAAATGGTGGAAAGACAAAACCTTTATGCTGGTGTCAAAAGGTAATAATTACCATGAAATTGATAGTGACAAAGATATGGTAGGATGTCAAAGGAATGAAATGATTACGAGAGCATTTGTTTGAAGTGAAAGAGTTTCAAATTTAACACGAGGCTTATAGATCTGTTGGTAATGATAAGTCTAAATATGGAGGTTTAGATCATGTGAACATGTTACTTTCCACTTTAAGCCACTTACCAAAACATAATGACACATGTACCTTTTACAATTTTGGGCTGTAGAATATGCGCAGGTGAAAATCCTTGTTTGTGATTCCACAGGCTAAGTGTGCCTTGTACCTGTATGTTAAGCCGCCGAAAGTGAAATATTTCGATGACTTATATCATGTTAGAAGTTAACTATTAGCCTCTGAAAATCCTTTTTTATATTTTCTTACATTTCAATGAAAAACTCATTTATTCTTTGGAATAATAAGACTGAAACCTAATCTTAGGACTTCAAACTCAAAAATTATTTATGTTACTTTCAAAAAGTGATCATCCTATCACCTAAGACTCAAAATTTACTAATTTCATTCTAGGAGATAACATTTGGATCCTATTGGGGATGAAATCCTCCCTTTGAGGTTTCAAGAACCCTTATTGAATCAGTAGCCTTTCCTATGACTTAAGACTCAAAATGACTTGACTTATAGTATTCCATTGGGAATGGAGTTATTTTGACAAACAAACTGAAAATGACAAATTGCAAATAAATATTTACAATGAAATAAGGCTTGAAAAAGCCTTATGAGAAATAAATCTTAAGAAAATACCCATTGAATGGGCCACCTGTTAATTATTCACCTTCCAAATTTTGTAAAATGAAAGTTTTGTTATGCTATATTGATGAAATAATGAATGGACCTGTCCATGAAGCATCAAATTTTCCATGCTTTCCTTTCTCCTGTCTTGCTGCATCCCACTTTAATACAAAATTCCCTGCTTTGAAAATTTCTTCCTTTACTTTCTTGTCAAAACTTTATTTCATCGTTCTCTTATGTAATTTTGTTTTCTCCAACAATTGTTCTCTGACTTGCTGCAACTCCACCAAATGAGGAATTCTTCTGTTAAGGTCATTAGGTTCAGAATCCACTTATTGGATAAATTTAGCCAATGGTAATGCAAGATGAATTGGAAAAACAACTTCAATGCCATATACCAGTTTGAAAGGAGATGTGCCAATTGATTTTTTGTTGGTCACCCTATTAGCCCACAATGAAAACTTTAGTTTTGAATCCCAAGTCCTTTGATTTTGCTCCAACAATTTTTTGATTATCCTCACCAAAATTTTGTTGGATGATTTAGCAAGGCCATTGCCTTGAGGATAGTATGATGTAGAGTGTACTAGCTGAATGCCCATGTCTTCACACAATTTCACTAAGGATTTGTCATTATAATTAAAACCATTATCTGTAAAAAATCTTTTCAGGTAGCCAAATCTAGAAAAAATGTGATCATATAAAAAATGTATAATCATAGTATGGTTAGCATTCCTAATAGGAATAGCTTCAATCCATTTTGTAAAATAATCAGTGGCAACTAAAATCCATTTGTGTTGATTACTAGATGGTGAATGTTGGGTATGTGTTATATTCTTTGCATGTGTGTGTGTGGGTGCATTAGATAGGACAACTGCATATGATGATCCCTCGTACAAGTGCCCTATTTGTGCCATGTGTGCCGGGTGATTTCATAGGGGGGTCACAGGGGGGGCAAGTATGCCCCCCTTGGTTACGCTATTATTGGCGGTTTTTGCTATTTTTAGCGGATTTTGCTATTTTTAGCGGTTTACTAAAAATAATCTTGGTTTTAGGGATTAGGTTTTTGGTATCTACGGAGTACCTAAAAAAATTGTATATATTGTATAGTGAATGGTGAAATTTGGTATAATGAATATAAGAAAGGTTTTCTTGGTTGAGGGTTTCCGGTATAAAATCCTTGTGTACTCTATGTATGAGCCATTGATTAAATTCTATTTTTTCTTAAGAATCTATATAAATTTCTTTACTTCACAGGTTTAAAACTTACATGTGGTATCAGAGCTCATTTTTGGCTTCAGAGGGATGCCTTTGTTGTTGAGGGTTTGGCTCGGTCTTGATAGATCAAGTTTATCTTGGGTCTGTGATAAACATGGGTTTAGTGGGAGATTTTTCAGTGGATTTTTGAGTATATAAAGAGGAATGGCGAGCTCATCTAGAATCGAGATCGAAAAGTTCAACGGTAAAAACTTTGAGCTATGGAAGCTCAAGATGGAGGACCTTCTTGTAGACAAATAACAATGGATCACTGTGGATCTTGGTACACAACATATTGGTACACTGTCTACTAGAACACAGGCTACTGGTACACAACCTGCTAGTACACAAACTACTAGCGCACCAGCTATTGGTATGTCGAAGGAAGATTGGGAGAAGTTGGAGAGAAGAGCAAGGAGTGTTATTCGACTCTGCCTGACAGTTTCAGTTTTTTTGAATGTCTCGGGAGAATCTACAGCCAAGGAACTATGGGATAAGTTGGGGAATTTGTATCAATCAAAGTCCCTGGTAAACAAGTTGTTTCTTCGAAAGAAGTTATATCATCTTAGGTTGGAAGATGGAGATTTTGTGACAGAACATCTAAATGCCTTTAATACTATAGTAAGTCAACTTGGCTCTATTAATATTATGATTGCAAAAGAAGATAAGTGTATTACTTTTTTATGTTCTTTGCCAGAATCTTGGGATAATCTAGTTGTACCAATTGGTAGTACTACTCAATCTACATTGAAGTATGAGGATGTAGTTTCATCCTTGTTATCTGAAGAGATGAGGCAGAAAATCATGGATAGTCATAGCACAAATGCTTTATTTGTAAGAGGTCTTACCCAAGACAGGAACCCTAGTAAGCCTTCGGGGTGGAGATTTAAATCTATAGGTAGATCTAAGTCTCCAGGAAAATCTTTCAGGAAATGCTAGAAGTGTGGTAAAACATGGCATTATAAGAAAGATTGCAAGTCTAAGAAGGTTGAAAAACCAAAGGGATCTGATAGTACCTCTTCTAAATAGGAGAAAACCTCCACTGAAGAAGAAGGTTATGTTTACCTGACATCTATAAGTACACATGCCGACTGTGATGTATGGTTGATCGACTCAGGTGCGTCATACCATATAAATCCTCACAGGGAGTGGTTCTCTGAATATGAAAAATATGATGATGGTGATGTATTCCTAGAAGATGACTTGACAATAAAAATTTTGGGATGTGGAAGGGTTAAGTTGCTGCTAAAAGATGGAAGGATTAGAACACTTCCTAGGGTTCTGCACATTCCAAAACTAGCCAGGGGCCTAATATCTGTAAGCAAGATGGATGATGTAGGAGTGGATACTGTATTTGGAAAGAACACTTGCAATATGGTACGAGGGGAAATGGTGTTGATGAGGGGAGTTAGGTATGGAACTCTATACAATGTGTTGGGAAGAACTTATACTAATGGGTGTAACAATTTTGTTGTCCTTGAGCATACAAATAAATAAGACAAGACCAATATCGTCCCCAAAAAGAAGACCATGTTGTTTCATCAAAGACTGGGGAATATTGGAGAAAAGGGCCTTCGAACACTACACGGTAAAGGCATGGTTGAAGGTATGTTTAATGGCACTCTGGATTTTGATTTCTGTGAACATTGCATATACGGTAAATAGAATTGAGTAAGATTCCCATCTAGTGCTACAAGAGAAAATGGGATCTTAGAGTTGATACACAGTGACGTGTTTGGACCTGTTCCTGTTCCATCCCTAAGTAAATTTGTGTATTATGTTTCATTCATAGATTATTTTTCAGGGAACACATGGATTTCTTTTCTTCAAAAGAAATATGAGGTATTTGATAATTTTCAAGAGTTTAAGGCTCTGGTAGAAAATCAGAGAGAGAAAAAAATAAAGGTATTGAGAACAGATAATGGTGGAGAATTCTGTGGAAATGAATTTGAAGAATTCTATAAGAAGTGTGGTATAAAAACAAGAAAAACTACTCCATACACTCCTCAACAGAATGGAGTTGTAGAAAGGTTGAACAAGACACTCATGGAAAAATCAAGGAGCATGCTTAGCTGTGCTGGGTTAGGAGAATAATTCTGGGTAGAGGCAGTGGGTACAACATGTTACCCAGTCAATCGATCACCTTCATCAGTGTTGGATGATAAAACTCCACACAAGGTATGGCCTGGAAATAAACCCTCTCTTGAACATCTTAGAGTGTTTGGTTGTGATGCTTATGTACATGTTCCAAAGGAAAATAGAATTAAGATGGATAAAAAGGCTAACAAGTGTATCTTTATTGGTTATAAAGATGGTGTGAAAGGTTATAATCTTTGGAACCCAGAAACGAAGAAATTTTTTTACAATTGAGATGTTGTTTTCAGAGAGGTAAATGATGTGTCCAAACAAGAATTATTATCAATGCAAGATGAACCTAAAAAAATAGAGCTTGAGTTGGATGATGAAAAATATAAATCGTCTAAAGAAGAGGAAGAAAAAGAAGAAGAAGAAGAAGAAGAAACTCATACCCCAGAATTGAGGAGATCAGTGAGAGATAGAAGGCAACCAGAAAGGTATAGTCCACTTGATTTCCATTCCAATTTTTCTTTATCTATTACTGATGATGATCCCATAACTGTTAGGGAAGCAGTGAATTTAGAGGATAGTAAACTCTGGAAGAAGGCCATGGTTGAAGAAATGTATGCCTTGGATAAGAATGAGGCATGGGATATAGTTGAGTTGCCAGCTGGAAGAAAATATCTTGGTAGAAAATGGTTGTTTAAGAAGAAGTTTAATGCACAAGGTAAAGTGGAGAAATACAAATCTTGGTTAGTAGAAAAAGGTTATTCAAAAGTTGAGGGAATTGGCTTTGGTGAAATGTTTTATCATGTTGCTAAGTTAACTTCTATTATATTTCTCTTATCTATTGCTGATGCTTTTGATCTTGAAGTGGAACAGATGGATTTGAAGACAACATTCCTACATAGGGATATGGAAGAAGAAATCTACATGAAGCAGCCAGAAGGATTTGTGGTGAAGGGAAAGAAAGAGTTGGTCTGTAAGCTAAATAAGTCACTATATGGTCTGAAGTAATCACCTAGGATGTGGTACCAAAAGTTTGACACATACATCCTTGAATTGAGATTTGTAAGAAGTAGGGCTGATCATTGTGTATATTCTAAGTAGGTTGGTAATCACTTCATTTATGCAGTGTTGTATGTTGATGACATGTTGTTGGTAGGAAATAACATGGATGTTATCAAGAAGGTGAAATCGCAGCTATCCTACAAATTTGACATGAAGGATCTCAGTGCTGCTAACTTCATTCGGGGAATGGAGATTAAAAGAGATCGTGCAAATAGGAAACTCTGGTTAAATTAGAGAAAATATGTTGAGATGATATTGCAGAGGTTTAATATGCATGGAAGTAAACCGATCAAGATTCCTATTCCTATAGGTGTAAATTTATCTGCAGATGAGTGTCCCAAGAAACAGGAAGAAGAAAAGGACATGTCCCATGTTCTGTATGCCAGTGCAGTTGGTAGTTTGATGTATGAATTGTTCTGTACTAGACCAGACATTGCACATGCAGTGGGAGTTTTGAGTAGGTATATGTCAAAACCAGGGAAGGAGAATTAGACAGCAGAAAAGAGCGTCTTCAGGTATCTTCGTGGCACTACAAGTTATGGATTGTGCTACCAAGGAAGACCAAGATTGGACAGAGTGCTAGACATACATGGTTTTGTTGAGGTAGACTGGGCTGGAGATATAGATCAAAAAAGATCTACAAGTGGGTATGTGTTTAACCTATTTGGAGGAGGAATTAGTTGGATGAGAAAAAGATAGGATGTAGTGGCACTCTCAACTACATAAGTTGAATACATAGTAGCCACTCATGCAAGCAAGGAAGCAGTATGGTTACAAATATTGTGTTCGGGTATTGGGTTTGTACAACAAGCAGTGAGATTATATTATGATATTAAGAGTGCAATCTTCCTGGCAAAGAACCTAGTTTACCATTCTAAGACAAAGCATATTGATGTACAATATCACTTTGTGAGAGACAAGGTTGAGGAAAATAAGGTGTTGTTGGAAAAGGTTGACACTTTGAAGGATCTTGCAGATTCATTAACAAAGTCTGTGAGCACAGAAAAATTCTCCTGGTGTAGGGTAAAAATGGGCATTGTTTCCCTGGATTGTTGACTATATAATCCCCTGGACCCCTAGATTCAAAGAAAACTACAAGTGGGAGAATGTTGGCTATGTTTTATATTCTTTGCATGTGTGTGTGTCTGGGCATGTCAGATATGACAACTGCGTCTAATGACCCCTCGTACTAGTGCCTTTTATGTGTTGTGTGTGGCAGGCTCTTTCCTGGGGGATTCCTAGGGGGGGGAGGTATTCCCCCCCCCTAGTTACGTGCAGAGTTCGAGGCAACACCCTGGTTTTTTTTTTTTTAGGCGGTTTTTGCTATTTTTAGTGGTTTACTAAAAACAATCCCAGTTTTAGGGATTAGGGTTTTGGTATCTACAGAATACCTAAAAACATTGTATAGATTGTATAGTGAATGGTGAAATTCAATATAATGAATATAAGAAAGGTTTTCTTGGTTGAGGGTTTCGGGTATAAAATCTTTGTGTACTCTGTGTATGAGCCATTGATTAAATTTTGTTTTTCTTAAGAATCTATATGCATTGATTTACTTAATAGGTTTAAAACTTATAGTGGATGTATCTCTCCTATAAAATCCAACCCCCATTGTTGGAATGGGCTTGTGACCACAACAGGCTTCAGAGGAAGAGATTTCAATTGTTGCTTTCCAGCAAACCTTTGACATTTATCACATTTCTTAACATAAGCACATACATCAGAAAACAAGTTCAAGGCCAACAATAACCTGCTCTTAGAATTTTGTGGGCAGTTGTGTTCCAATAGTGTTGTCCACCACACTCACTACTATGAAATTCTGTCGTGATATAAACTAAATCTTCTTCATTTATGCATCTAAAAAGTAAACCAGAGGGATCCTTCCAAAAGAGCATTTTATCATTAATGCAGAATTTAATTGCTTTGAGTTTTAGGGCTCTCAGTTGTGTTTTTCTCATCTTTGGAGGAGCTGAAAGGTTTTGTAAGAAATAAATTATGTTGGTGTACTAATCACAGTAATCCAAATGGGGAGATACATGTATGTTATTACTTTGCTTCTCTACTAAAATATCATATTTCATACTCTCTGCATTTGTGCCAACAAAATTTATCCCTAAAAATTTGCAATTATTCTCTGCAAGCAATTTTACAATTCCTTGAACTCTGATTGATTTGATTGGGCATTCTTCCACATCAAATTCAATCATTTTGGAAATCCACTTACTTCTCTTTCCATCAATATTAGGTTGAATGAGAACAACCTTTACATAGCTGGAAGGAACATATGCTATTACCTTGGCATGTAGAATATAAATCCTTAAAGCTTTGAGTGATTTAATTAATGCATAGGCATGTTTTTCAATTGGATCATACTTGATTTATGCATCCCTCAAAACCTTGCTGAAAAAATGCTACTGGCTGCTCATGTACATCTTCATTCTTCTAGAGTAAGATTGCTGCAATAGTATCATCAGATGAAAAAGAGAAAATATAGAAATCTTTATAAAAATTTGGGCTAATTAAGACTGAAGTTGTCATAATAGCCTTTTTGATGTTCTCAAATGAATTTTTTGCCTCCTCTATCCATTTCACCTATGAATATTTTCTCAACATGCATGTGATATGTTTAGTAAGCTCTGCAAAGTTGGCAATAAATCTCTTGATAAAATTTATGGTCCCAAGAAAAGATTGGATATATTTTTTAGATCTTGGAATAGACAATTTATTTATTGCTTCAACCCTTGCAGGATCTATCATAACACCTTCTGTTGAGACTATGTGGCCAACAATATTACCTTCCTTCAGTGAAAAAATTGATTTTTTGGGATTCAAAGAGATGCCATACCTTCTACACTTCAAGAATGTCCTTCTTAAATGCTGCAAATGATCTTCATGACTGTGAGATAAGACTGTGATATCATCCAAATAAATCAAAACAAACTTGTCCTTTTCACCTACAAAAGTAATATCCATAGCCCTCTGAAATGTGGCTCCTACATTCATTAATCCAAATGGCATCTTCTCATACATAAATTTTCCCCAGGGTGTAGTAAAAGATGTCTTTTCCCTATCATTTGGATGGAGTGAAATTTGATTATAACCTAAGAAACCATCAATAAATGAGATGACATTTGCTCCAGAAACCTTTTGCAGAATATGTTCCATTTTAGGCAAGGGATAGTTATCTTTTCTAAAGAACTTATTGAGATTTCTTAAGTCTACACAAAGTCCGATTTCACCATTCTTCTTTCTAACAAGAACTAGATTGGAGATCCATTCTGAATATCTTAGAGAAATGATGATTTTGGCATCTAGTAATTTTTTAATCTCTCTCTCCATAGTAGGCAACAATAGTGGGCTAAATTATATCAATTTCTGTTTAAAAGGCTTTGTATATTTATTCAAAGGGATTTTTTGTTATATAATATGAGTATTATAGGTTTTTAGGTCACTGTATTGCCATGCAAAAACATCAGAAGATTCTTTCAACAGGTCTCCATAATCAGATTTCTACTGGTTTGTTAAGCGATAGGCCAAATTAACATATTTTGGATTATCTTCATTGGACACATTAAACTGAAGCACATCAGAATCTTATTCCCTCTTCTCAAGCTTGACTGCCACATCATTATGATCAAACAATTTTTCAAGAGGAACTAAGCCTTTAGGAATATGATTTGTAGAAAGATGAACAATCTTATGAGATCCAATTTTATTTTTGAATTTAGGATTTTGAATCTTTTCATCATTCTCATTCTCCTGGTCTATTTGCAAATATGAATATTCATATACAACCCCAAGGAATCTACTGAGTTCTTCATCATCTTCAAATACCTTCCAGAATTTGACATTATTAGGTAAGATGGTCTGGACTTAACCTGAATTTCATAATTTAGTCTAGTAGGCAATGTAGGAATGAATGTGTTGGCTGAAACAATAAGAGAATCAACCAAATCATTCATATCTCTGGGAATGTATGAAATTTTGAACTCAATAAATGCATTAATCAACCTGAGAACTTCATCTATGTAGGCCTTCAACCTTGCATGCTTTGATTGGAAAGACTTATTTACCTGTTGAATAATCAGATCATCATCTCCATATGCTTGCAGTCTCTAAATTTTCATATCCTTTGCAGCATTCAACCCCAAAAGCAAAGATTCATATTCAACAATATTATTAGTCCCCTTGAAATCGATCTTGAAAGATAAATGAGTGGTTTCCTTTGATGGTGAAATGAAAACAACCCCTGCCACTGCATATTCTTTAGCACATGCCGGTTCAAAAAACATGTTCCAAACATCATTTTCCCCAACTTTTGTGGGTTGTTGTAATGTCCCCCACCTCTTAGAGAGGTGATGAGGAGACTCAGTGGCCTGGGAACCCCCACTAGGTCATAGTCTCACACTGAAGGGGGGAAAGTCAAGAAGTTAAAAGTTATAT
>JZKD02S1815824.1:955047-968407 GCA_000966675.3 Picea glauca
GGTTTAAACCCTCCATTCTCCGCTTAAATCAGGATCATCGATTCTCTTTATGTAAACTAAACTGTTCATTCCCCTTTTTCTCTGCTCGTCGATCGATTCAAGCACATGCCCACGGAATCGATACTCTTCTGATAAGTCAGATGTATTTCATCTTCCCCGATCTTTGTGTTGGAATATGGCATGAAGCTCCAAGTTTCTTTAAGCTTTGACTTCAAATCTCTTTGTGATGGCAAGTTACTGTGGCAGCTCAATACTAGGCTCCTCCTGGCTTTGTTTTAAACATTGTCTCGGCTTCACACATTCGCTTGCGGACAAATCAACAGACCTTGAGCGGGAGCCTGAAAATGATATAGATGTAATCGTCTCAGATGTATATTTTTCTCCTCACTCGTCTTCACATCTCCAGATCTCGCTCTCACAATACTTCTTCAATGCTAGACCACAAATCTGACGATAATATCATAATAATTCGAGCATGAGCAGTGGATGATGGCTCGACACTGATCTACGATCCTGTCAATTTTAGGCGAAGTGCTCAAATCCTGTGATTGAACATGCAACATACTCCAATCTCGAGCCCTCGACTTTTCGTGGGAAAGGTCCCTGAACAACGACATTCATACGATCCTTTGATATGACAACATTACGGCAGCAGAGTTTCTCCATGATTTTCAACTACAGTAATCACTGGATTTCAATAAAAACATATATATATTTTCACTCTCTTCTCATATGGAGCCAAGAAGGCCTTAGCTATGATACCAAATGACATAAAAATATCACATTTTCATTAATATAAAAAATAATGATACATCTCTCTCCTCGAGCTCTGTGAGCTAACCCTCGTCCAGGCTTAACTGGATTGAACTAGGTTATGCTCCCCCCATTCAAAATACTAAAGACTGTATTTATTTACAATGGATTTCTGTTTCCAGATCCTATGATTAAGGAACAGAGTCCTTCATAAACTCAACTAATCCCTACGAGTCATCAGTGACTCACTAACCATTAACAAACCCTAACTCATCTTTTACAAGTGGAAAGGATCTAGAAACCTTATCCATTTTTTCAACTCTTTAATGAAAATAAAGAAATTACATTTATGTGAGACTCTAGGTCTTCTCTGATTTTCTTGACCTTGATCAAGTCATGAATGAACTCGTTCTCCCTGAGCCTATGCTCCTGCATCAGATAGGATGGTAGCGAAACTGAACTATAAGTTCATACCCAAAGACTACCATATCAATCTATTTAGGAAACTACAAAACCTGAGACAGAAAGGGATGATAGTCAAGGAGTACACCAAGGAGTTCTACCAACTGAACATCAGAACTGGACAAAGGTAGAGAGACGAAGAAAGAGTCGCTAGATATATAAATGGCTTGAGATATGAAATCCAGGATGAACTTAGCATGATGTCAGTGGGGACTGTGGAAGATGCTTATCAGTTTGTTCTGAAGGCAGAGGAGAAGATGGCCAGAAAACAAAACCAGCAAGGAAGAGGTAAAGGCTCGATCCCAAGCAAAAGAAAGGGATTTAACTGTGATAGAGAACATCAGTCTAAGGACGAGACTAAGAAAACACACAATCACTCAGAACAAGGAGGAAGTTCATGAGGGAGATAGAGTGGTGGAAGAAACACTTCTAGAGGAAGAGGCAGAGGAGGAATAAGGTGCTATAACTATGGAAATATAGGGCACATGTCTTGGGAATGTCTCAAGAAGAAGAAGGAAGGAGGATAAGCTCACATTTAAGAAGCACAACGAAGAGATGTTGAGGTAGAAGGAGCAGAGAATGGAGGATCCTTGATGTTGAGAACAGTTCTCTTAAAACTAGAGGCAGAAATTGAAAAACCAGTGCAGAGAAATAGTCTCTTCAGGACAGCTTGCAAGACTAAGGATAAAGTATGCAAGGTGATAATTAACAGTCGGAGTACTGACAACCTAGTATCCATAGAGATGGTGGAGAAACTGGAGCTGAAGACAACTACACATCTAAGGCCATACAAAGTCTCATGGTTGCAAAAAGGACACCAGGTAATGATTACTAAATAATGCCTGGTTGAAATTAAAATAGGAGGATATAAAGAAGAAATCCCATGTGATGTAACCCCCATGGATGTATGCCACATTTTGTTGGGAATACCATGGAATTTTGATAGAAATGTCATTCACAATGGAAGGAAGAATACACATACATTGGAGAAGAATGGTAGGATGCATATGTTGCTTCGAATGGAGGAGAAGAGAGCGAAAGAGGAAGCCAACACAAGCATACTTCTCATGAGTGGGAAGGAACTCCTAAAAGAAGTCAAAGAAGAACAAGAGATGTAGCTCATTGTGGTGAGGAAGCCCAGAGTCATCCTTGAGAGTACGTCAATGGATGATTTTCCTGAAGAATTTCAAGAGCTATTGGATAATTTTGTTGATATAGTGGTGGATGAGATTCCAAACTCATTGCCACACATCAAGAGTGTCAGTCACCATATAGACTTGATACTAGGGGAAAGTCTGCCAAACAAAGTAGCATACAGATTAACACCTCGAGAAAATGAGGAGGTGAAAATCCAAGTCCAAGAATTTCTAGATAAGGGTTTAGTCAGAGAAAGTTTGAGCCCATGCGCAGTACCAACTATGTTAAGACCAAATAAAGATGGATGATGGAGAATCTGCATAGACTCAAGAGCCATAAAAAATATCACCATCAGGTACAGATTTACTTTACTGACAATGGATGACTTAATGGATTTCTTAAGTGGAGAAAATTTATTTTCTAATATAGATCTGAAAAGTGGATATCACCAGATCAGGATGAGAGAAGGCGATGAATGGAAAACAACCTTTAAGACAAATGAAGGTTTGTATGAGTGGCTAGTTATGCCATTTGGCTTAACGAATGACCCGAGTATTTTTATGAGGTTGATGAATGAAATTCTGAAAGATTTCATTGACAAGTTCGTGGTTGTATATCTGGATGATATACTGATCTTTAGCAGGACCAAAGAGGAGCATTTGAGGCACCTAACACTAGTAACGAGGAGTCTACAACATGAGAAACTGCTGATCAATTTGAAGAATTCCTCTTTTATGAATACATAACTCATTTATTTGGGTTTCGTGATCTCTTCGAATGAACTGAAGATGGATCCACAGAAGGTGAAAGCGATTAGGGAGTGGCCATCACCAAGGAGTGTGTTTGAGGTAAGGAGATTTCATGGTTTAGCAAGTTTTTATAGAAAGTTCATTAGAGACTTCAGTGGGATTTGTGCACCCATGATGGATACAGTGAAGAAGAGACACAAATATTTTGAATGGACAGAGGAGGCTGAAAGGAGCTGCAATATACTAAAGGAGAAGATAACAGAACGACCAATTATGGTCTTGCCGAATTTTGGGAAGACATTTCAGGTAAGATGTGACGCAAGTGGAGTTGCAATAAGAGTAGTTCTGAGTCAGGACAATCGACCTATTGCCTATTTTAGTGAGAATATGAATGAGACTAAGAAGAAATACTCCACATATGACAAGGAGTTTTATGCCATAATTCAAGCTTTGAATAAATGGAGCCATTATCTTGTCCCACAATAATTTGTCTTGTATCGCGATAACCAAGCCTTACAATGAACCAGAGGCATGCAAAATGGGTTGAATTTATGAAAATTTTTACTTTTTTCATAAAACATATTGTTGGGAATGCTAACAAGGTTGTTGATGCATTAAGCAGGAGATGTTTGATCATGTAGGAATTCCAGGTGAAGACCTTTGGGTTTGAATACCTTAAGGACATGTATCATGATGATATAGGTTTCAAGGAGGCATATGAGGCATGTGATAATCCTGTGTTGAGAGATAGAAGTCAGTGGACATAATACATGATTCAGGAAGGACTGTTGTTCAGAGGACATCAGTTGTGCATACCAAAATGCTCAATAAGGGATAATGTTCTAAAGGAAAAACAAAGTGGAGGATTGGTTGGACATTGCATCCATGATAAAACGTTTGCATAGTTGAGCATCTCATACTTTTGGCTAGGTATGAGAATAGAAGTGATAAAGTTTGTGAATAGATGTAGAATCTACCAACATGCTAAGGGGAAAAGACAGAACATTGGGTTGTATCAACCCTTGCCAATACCAGAGAGGCCTTGGGATGCAATAAGCATGGATTTTGTGTTGGGATTGCCAAGAACACATAGAGGATTCAATTCCATATTTGTGGTGGTGGATAGATTTTCAAAGATGGCACATTTCATCCCATTCCAGAAGACTAGTGATGCAATGCATGTTGCAAACTTATTTTTCAAGGAAGTTGTGAGACTTCATGGTCTACCCAGGAGCATTGTCTCAGACAGAGACAAAAAATTTGATGGTCACTTTTGGAGGACATTGTGGAAGAAGACGGGGATGAATTTTTCCTTCAGCTCAAATTATCACCCTCAAATAGATGGGCAGACTGAAGTGGTAAATAGAAGTTTCGGGAATTTATTAAGGAGTCTAGTTACTGAACATCATAACTAGTGGGATCAGATTCTGCCACAAGCAGAATTTGCATACAATGACTCACCAAACAAGAGCACTGGAAGGAGCCCATTCGAAATACTCTATGGAATGAAACCTAGGGGAGTGTCTGAGTTGAGAGACTTGAAACAGGGTGAGATCAGGAGCGTTGGAGCAGAGGATTTTGCTGCGGAGATGGAGCGACTCCATAGCCAGATCAAAGGACAGTTAGAGAATTCTAATCAGAAATTCAGACACAGAGCTGATCAACATTGCAGGGAACTTCAATTTGAAGTAGGAGATCATGTTTTAGCACATCTCAAGAAGGAAATATTCCTTAGGGGAACATGCAACAAGTTGAATATGAAAAAGAGAGGACCCTATAAGATCTTGAGGAAGTTTGATGAAAATGCCTATAAGATTAAGCTGCCAGATGGTGTGGGAATTTCACCCATATTCAATGTTTCAGACCTGTATCCATACAGGAAAGATGAAATGGAAGGATAAGAAGCTCAGGGAAAAGCTTAGTGGGAGAAACAAATGCATTTGGTAGAAAAGCCACAGATGGAGAAAATTGTTGATCAGAGGATTGGAAAGAAGACCAGGAGGAATAATTATTTTGAATATTTGGTCAAATGGAAGGGACACCCAATAGAATATGCCTGTTGGGAAAATGAAGCCGCTATCCAAAAGTAGGGAAATTCAGTAGAGGATCTCATGGACGAGGGTCCATGAATTTTTTTCAAGGGGAGTATGATGTAGGAGCATCGTTGGAAAGCGTGCAGAGGCAGGACCACTCAACATGTGAGAGTTCTTCCAGAACTTCAATGTGGGAAGTTATAACCGATTTTGAAATCTTCCTTCACTCAGTGCCGAAATTTACCTTTGGAGGCATGCTTGAACCAGTGCCAAATTTTACCCTTTGAGGCACATTTTGAAAATCGTAAACAGAGCAAGAGTTTCTACTATGGATCTGGAATGCGACTAACTAAGATAGCATAGGATGAATTTTAGAGTAGGCAAGTGGCTAGGGGAAACCCTAGAAATATTTTTGAGTTAAGTAGAAGTTTGCATGCCCATTTGGGGTTAGTTGCAACACAGAGATAAATTAGTTGTAAGGGAGAACTGCAGGTTTGCAGGAGATCTCAGTTTTTGAGTGACTGTAATTTGAATATATTTTGTAGCCATTGGGAACTTGTGAATATAAAAAGAGGGAAAATTTATCCAAATGCATGTTGTGTAGTTGTTCTTACATTTTATTATCTTTTTTGTTATTCTTGTGTTCCATAAACAAGTGAATGAAACAGTGATTGTGAGTTTTCCAGTTTCAATTGTTTCTCTTCATTGAAGATTTGCAAGGTGTGCATCGAGCGAGGAGAGAACACTAGGAGATCAGGAGGAATCTCTCTGTGAGAAACCCCTTGGATCTAAGTTATCGAAATCCCTTAGATGAAAGGAGTTCACATGAATTCGAGGCCTACACAAGGCGAAGCTTAGGAGGAACAACACTTCAGAAAGTGTTATCGAGATCCAGGAACTCATTCCCTGGAAGAAGCGAAGATCGAGTCTTCAAAGACTTAGAAAATATTCTAAGTATGAAGTGAGTAAAATCTCACGAGGAATAACATTGTCGAGTGTTGGATTGTGGTGGAGAATCCCGTAGGGCATCCGATTTGAGGTAGGAGCATAGGATTTAACACTACGTAGATCCAGGAGGGGAGATCTCGAAGATTTGAACGGACGATGGAGAGCTCTAGAGGAGAAACACTGAAACCCCACAAGGCATTGGATAAGGTGGAACTATGAGGAGGTTAGTGGTGAGAGCGAGTCTCGAAGATATGAACGGATGGTGGAAAGTCCTCGAGGAGAAACGCCGAAATCCCACAAGTCGTTGGATAAGGTGGAGTTGCGAGGAGGTTAGCGGCGAGGGATTCTTGATGTACAAAGTTTGGAAGGGATAGCAACCATCGATCATGAGAAGATTTGGAACATTGGTCCACATTGCAATTTTGGGTATCACAAGTTGGAAGGACAGAGGCTCTTGTCTCCCAAAACCATGAATCACGAAATAGAGAAATAGATAGGCTAGACGTGGACCGTAGATCTCAGGGATTATTGTGAGATGTTGATTGAATTCCAAGATATTTCGGCATTTCAGCAACCAGAGATTCCAAGGATCAGGGACATAGTTCCTTGTCTCCCAAAAACCTGAATCATGAAATAGTGAAATAGCGAGGTTGGACTTGGACCGTAGATCTCGGGTCATTGGGATTTCAGCATTTCAGCAATTGGGGATTCCAAGGAGAAGGGATATCCTTTGTACCCTGATTTCATGAAATGTAAAATTCCGAAATGAGCATGGTCATCGATCTAAGAAAGATCCGAGCCGTAGATCTTGGGTCATCGAGATTTTGGCATTTCGGCAACCAAGGATTCCAAGGAGCAGAGATATCTCTTGTACCCTGATTTCATGAAATGCAAAAACCCGAAGGAATAGGTGTTGGGATTTGAGCCTAGCCGGAGGTCACGTCATGAGCATACGGGAGAGAGATAGCTCCTATCTAGAGCCCTATTTTGGCATTTCGGCAATTGGGGATTGAAAAGACAAAGGAGTAGGACGCTTGACTCGTGAAGTCCCGATCCACGATAAGCGCCCTTTCTGACATAGTGCGAGGTCATAACAGAGGGCCACATGGATTGAGGCTTGAACGGGGGGTAACAACCATTAAGCCATTTTTTGGCATTCGGTGACTGGAGAGTCGAGGGTCTCTTCCTCAAGAAGCCCCGAATCGTGATTCACAAAAGGTAGGAAGGATAAGAGTGTGGTCACGGCTCTTGGTCGTGTGTGGTGGGAGCTCACGTTTGGCACTTGGAAAATCCAACCGAGCATTAGTGAGGGACCTATGTGTTCATTCGAAGGGTTCTAGTTTGGGACCAAAAGAGCCATTTCAGCTCCAGAACCAAAAGATCCTAACTAGGAGGTCGTGCATCCCTTTGGAGGGATAGGGGGTCTGCATCAAAAACCTTATAGGATATCCTGGTGTCAAAAGGTTTGAATTGTAATAATTACCATGAAATTGATAGTGATAGAGATATGGTAAGATGTCAGAGGAATGAAATGATTATGAGAGAATTTGTTTGAAGTGACAAAGTTTCAAACTTTACATGAGGCTTATAGATCTGTGGGTAATGATAAGTTTAAATATGGAGGTTTAGATTGTGTGAACATGTTACTTTCCAGTTCAAGCCACTTACAAAAACACAATGACACCTGTACCTTTTACCATTTCGGGTTGTAGAAGATGTGTTGGCAAAAATCCTTCTCTGCGATTCTGGAGGCTAAGTGCGCTTTGTACCTATATGTTAAGCTGCCAAAAGTGAAATCTTTCGTTGACTTATATCATGCTAGAAGTTAATCGTTAGTTGCTGAAAAGCATTTTTTAGATTTTCTTACATTTAAATGACAGACTCATTTATTCTTTGGAATAATAAGATTGAAACCTATTCTTAGGACTTCAAACTTAAAAATTATTTATGTCACTTTCAAAAAGTGATCATCCTATCACCTAAGACTCAAAATTTACAAATTGTATTCTAGGAGATAATAGTTGGGACCCCCTTATAGATTGGAGATCAGATCTGGTTCTTATTTGATGTTATGCTATTGTTTGACATTGCTTACATGGTTGATGACATCTTGTTTTTATTGGATGAAGGTTGAGGCATGTTATACATGTTTCTTTTGCTTCTTTAGGCTTAAGTTTTATGTTACTATGGCCTATGTTATTCAAAGTTACCATTTTTGTCTATTCTTGGATCCATTACTTGTGACACATGCAAAAAATATATGTTAGTAACAACAAATCAAGGGAAATTAAAAAAACATTAAGAAATGTAAACAAAAATGAAAAAGGAAGAAATTATTCTATACTAACATGCTACACTATATGCATTAAGAGGATCGTGGTAAATGCTAGCTAACATATGATATCCATGCAATTTATTGAAGTTACATGGAAACATAGTTGACATGCATCACTCTATAGTTGGAAATGGTAATATTTGATGTGGGTGGCATTGTTGGAAATTAAGGGTTGTTGGTTTCCATGCATGGTTCAATTGGATGATTTGTTGGATTAGTGGATGGCACACACTAAGAATTGAATGAAGTTGAGTGTGGAGGCAATGTGAATTTACTACACGTCATCTCTAGTCAGGCTATTGTTCAACTGGGTTTTGTTGTAGTGAGGCTCTGACTTTCGAGTAGTAAGGAACCGCTCGACGAACTCGCATTTTAAGGTGTGTTGATTACAAGTATGTCTTTTTATTTTTCCATTCATGAGTCTTCTCTAGTTATGAAATAGATATTGGCTCAGATGTATTGGTTTGTGATTTCCTTGAGTATGGAAACTGTGTGAAATTGTGATTTTTTTTGGAATGAAGCGTTGATGGTTTTCTCTGCAATAAGGTTTGAAGTCACAGTGTTATTGGTCATCCTAAGTGTTAGAATCCATAAAGGCTCTATGTCATCCTTGCTGGTTTAGTTGGAGGGTTTTGTTTGGTCTTAGTAGCTGGTTGTCTTCACACTTTTGTGTCACCATACCCAGTATTTGTATTTTATGGGCTTTAATGGGTTGGAATCAACTTGTCTCACTATGCATTGTTCACTTAGGCATTGGATTGTTTTTGCTACTAATGGTCACAAAATGGGTGATATTGTTTCTTCTCAACACTGTTTTCTCCTCAATGTTGTAGTTGGTTGACAGGAGAAGCAACAAGGGTTATACCTTTCATGTTCTAAGTATCATTACAAGGAAAAAGTGGAGCCTGGATCCTCTATTCATAGCCTCTCCTGTCACAAGATTTGTCCCCTTGTCCATGAAGTGAATTGTGGTATTCTTTATGTGTGCATCATTGGTATTAGATTTTTTCACCATTGAGAGTAGTCAACTCTATCTTTCTCTTTGTTTTTCTACAGATCAAACCCTTGACTTCTAAAGTCCAAGGGTTGATAGAGAATATCATTGTGGCCTCTCGAGTTTACTATTGGTTGTTATGGATGGGTGTGTATTGTCGACATAATTGATTATTGGCTCGCTTCATTGATTATGTGACAATGGTGTTGGTTTTGGTATCTAGTTACTGCATTATTTCTACAATTGAATGAATAAGTTCAACATTGTTAATTGGATGAATCAAATGCACATTCGTTATCCTTGTATTTTTTTTTCTGGATCGATAACCCAACACCATTTTTAATTGATTAAGTCACATCATGGTGCATGATGGGTGGGTATGTGTGACTTTCCTACAACATGTTAGGTCGAGTTATTAATTATTATGATTGACTTTTCAATGGCCATGAGAGTATGTAAATCATGGTGATTTTGGTATGGTTATCCCCTGTGTGTGCTATGGATATTTTGGTTGCACCCTCAGAAATAGTCACAAAGTTTTTAGACATGGCTTTGTTGCAATTTTATCATTTATGTTATGAGATCGGGTATATTGTTGCTGGTTTGTCATATTGGATGGATAGACTAGCATCTTGAATGTTTAGAGTCAAATAAAATTGGACTTGCACAGTCACGGAATTACACTTGGATCTTGTTGAATGGTTCACAACATAGCATGAGTTGAAGTGGTGATTTTTGTTGTGTTTAAATGGAAAGATGAAATCTTTGCAATTTGAATATGGATTATTGTGTTGAATGTCCACTATGTATGTTTAATGGATGTCATGCATTTTAAAAATGATAGGCATGGGTGTAATGACAATAAAACTTCATTGCAATTTTCGAAGCACAAATTTTTGAGTTGTATTTGATGATTGAAGTAGTTTCTGAGCAGTGGTTGATTTAGATGCTAAACAGAGTTGAAATAAGTGACTGGTTATGCATTTGGGAATTATTTTTATATATTAAATGGATAAATAAGAGGAACAAAGCTTCCCTACAAATTGTTGTGGAATGCATACCATCTTGTTTGATGACACTTTGTTAAATATTTTATTATGAACATCAAGCTAGCTAATGCACATATTTTTTTTGAACTATACACAGTAGTTGTTGATTGAGTCACAATGGTCATTTGGTTGGTGTATTTCCTTTTACATAATGGTTTTATGGATTACTTAACTAATTTTATGAATAATACCTGCTCCTTTCCCCACCATTATTTCTATTTTTTCGCTAATTACAACCCCATCCCCATGCCACATTCATTTTCACTCCGTGTTCTCAAATTGATTACAGTCAAGAAGATTTTTGTATTAATGCAGTTGGAAGTCATAGTTTCTTGGTTGGATCATAGTGATGTTTTCTTTGGATTGAATTACAGTTAATTGTTGTTGTCTTTGAGTAGTAATCGTGTTCTTTTCCCCCTCATTATATCATGTTTCTCTCAATACAAGCACCTCGCATATCCAAGATCCTTTTGTTCACCCCCTCCTCATCGACTAATGGTCAAACAATTTGTATGGATTGGATTGGATGGATCTGATATATTGTTGAGCCAAGATCTATTTCATATTTTTAAAGATTTATCATGTATGCTTACTTAAAAATATTATTTTCTAATCAATCACACATACAGAGATGAGCTATTCAAATAAAAGGTTGAAAATTGAGGCCTACTATGCCTCTATCAAAGATAAATCCGCTACTTCCCCTTCCACATCTTCAAATAATTTTGGTAAATCTGTGTGCTCCTACATGCATTGGAAGGATGATTGCTCTCATATGATCAACAAGATGAGGCTTAAAGATTCCACATAGGCTAAGGAAAGTTCAGAAGGACTAAAATATGATATCACCAACAAGGGAAAGATTGCATCCCTAACTAGAAAGTACGGTTTTTGAGTTTTTATGTTATTTATGGTTGATGGCAGTTGACTTTAGAAATTTTGGACAACATGTTTTCTTTGGATATATGTGTAGTGTACCTTTTTCTAGAACGAGGCTTATAACGCACAATATAAGAATTAGTATACACTTAAGTTTGATTTATATTACACATGCAGTCCAATATATACTCCACATGCATTTAACACAATTAAACACACTTAAACCTCAAAGTAAAATATATAAGTTACTGCTATAATTAAACAAGCCATAGTATTCAATAGTAATTCATTTAAACAGCAAAAAACATGATACATAAACAGCACGGTCATGCACAACATGATTAAAGCATAATTCAAATACTTATCTTTTAACAACTGTAGAAATCACCAACCAAGTGCAGGCCTTCCATGAACCTCCCAGCCTTAGACCACACTGTTCATCAGCTCAACATTGGGTCACCCCCAAGCTGGGACCGAGCTCCACCCTA
Organism: Picea glauca; assembly: GCA_000966675.3. NCBI lineage: Eukaryota > Viridiplantae > Streptophyta > Pinopsida > Pinales > Pinaceae > Picea > Picea glauca. Next base: position 966,875 of record JZKD02S1815824.1, read on the forward strand.
AGGCAAGGAATCCTAGGCTAGGCGGAGGTTACAGGGAAGACAACACATAAATATCTTGAAGGTTTCTTCCCAAAGATGCCATCCTACACCCACTACTACCAGACCCTCATTCCCCACATGCCTGTTCTGTCCGGGAGTATACACCTTCACACGCACAATCTATCGGTGCTAACCTCCCCCTCTGGGTCTTGGCAACAGGCCGGATCAGGAATTCTTAGAGCCTGTAGCTAGTACTGGACACTCTCTGGAAGAAAACACTTACCAACAAACTCTTCCACCTGGAAAGAGTTGCTCGCAGGCCTGAAAACCTACCTCTTCCAACATCCACCACCTCCCTCACCTGAAGAGAGGTCATACACAAGATCAACACATGTTTACTCTGGCCAGTATGCTACGTGTAGACCAGCACTGTGTGACCACCACAGACAATCGGGAATACAGACTCGGGCTTTCTAACTGGTTCAACAATGGCAGGTCACTTCTTATTTCTCAATCCGACAACATGAGATAGACTTACGCTCGAGTTCTCGGGAACGCGTGACAAACAATCCATGTAGGGTCAACACAGGTTCGAACTGTTCAGACCAGAGTTGTACCACGGTATTTTAGAAGTCCACACAAGATTTTCTGCTTTCAGGGATGAACCAGGGTATTCTTGCAGAGGTCGTAATGGTTCCACGCTCAGAGGTTATGGTTAGAATGAAGAAAAGATCCCCTCACGCGGTTCATATTGGTGATTATATTTGCATGCACCAGGGTTGACACTTGTCACCTTGGGAACTGCATGCGTTCCACAACGTGCATCGCCTTTGCACGTTCCCTCCCTTTCCAGGAACTTAGGATAAAATAATATGCACATGGCTCTTTTGGAAATAATATTAAAATATTATTCCAGGCCTAAGCCCCCTAGGCTTAGCCCCTAGGCTCAACACTCGGCCCCTTTTTCCACCTTTTAGCCCCTAATCCCTTGTCCACTCTGTGGACACTCAGTCCCCCATCACTCATTCATCGTGGTCAGTCTACACCTGGTGAGTGTTTATATTTTATTGATGTGCTGCATACATACAGATACGAAATCCAGGCCCTTGGCCTTCAACCCTTAGGCTCTCTGGCCTAATCAAACACATAAGCCTACCGGCTTATACAAAACTTGGCTCACTAGCCTATAACACATATTTACAATCTCTTTCAGATCATAGCTTACATCGAGCTCGACCTTGGGGACACTACAATCCCCCTCCCCTTATTTTTGCATTGTCCTCAGTGCAACTTACACTGCCTCTGTGTGTCCTTCAAAATTTTCATAAATATGCGGGTACTATGCCCGCATAAATTCTTCATGCTCCCATGTCGTGTCCTCAGGACCGTACCAGGTCCACTAAACCTTTACAAGCCCTATAGCTTGATTCCAAAGCTACTTGCTTTTCCTGTCCAATATGCACATAGGATGCACTTGCAGGACACCTTCTGGTTCCACCTGAATCACAGTCCAATCGATAACATGATTAGCATCAGGTACATATTTCTTAAGCA
>JZKD02S1815824.1:969963-994419 GCA_000966675.3 Picea glauca
CTCAGTTTTGCGTAAAGCTGGTGTTCTCTCAACACCTGCAACACCATTCTAAGATGTTGTTCGTGTTCTTCCTCTGTCTTGGAGTACACCAAGATATTGTCCAAGAAGACTATGAAAAAATTGTCCAGATAATTTCTAAACACTCCATTCATTAAACACATAAAGACAGCAGGCACGTTGGACAATCCAAACAACACCACTGTAAACTCATAATGACCATACCTTGTTCTAAAGGCAGTCTTGCTGATGTCTTCATATTTTATCCTCACTTGATGCTATCCAGATCGAATATCTATTTTTGAAAATACTTTCGCATCCTTTAACTGATCAAAAAGATCATCAATCCTTGGCAGAGGATATTTGTTCTTGACAGTGACTTTATTCAACTGCCGAAAGTCAATGCACAGCCTCATCGTCCCATCTTTCTTCTTCACGAATAGGACTGGGGCTCCCCACTGTGACACACTGGGATGAATGTAGCCTTTCTTTAGTAGCTCTTCGAGCTGCAATTGAAACTCTTTCAGCTCTGGTGTACTCATTCTATAAGGAGATTTCGAAACTAGAGCTACTCCAGGCATCAGATTTATAGAAAAATCGATGTCCCTCTTCGGAGGTAGTCCAGGAACCTCCTGAAACACGTCCTCAAAATCTTTGAGTACCCTGTGGTCTTCCAAATTTGAGATCACATCTTAGAATTCTTCTTCCACCCGGGCTGCAAGTAATTGACAGCCTTTCTGGTAACATTTATTCAACTGCATAGCAAGGATTTCCCTCATAGCCACGGCTCTAGGAATTCCTTGGACTGTTACCTGATTTCCCTCTTTGTTCGGACATGTGAACCTCTTGTTTTGACAATCCAAAAGGGCATGGTGCTGGTCCAACCAGTCCATCCCAATTAAGCAATCATATGAGCCTAAAGACAGAATGTTCAATTCAAACTTAGTGCTCATTCCTTTCATGTCCACTGAACAGGACTTAACCAATTCAGTGACCTTCCTCTTAGTCCCTATGGCTAACTACACTAACCAAAACTTCTCATGTTTTCTCTTCATTAGATTCAAACCTTCCACCACTTTAGGATCTACATAACTATGGCTAGCCCCTGAATCAATCAAAATAACAAGTGGTTAGTTGTTGATCATACCTTCCACTTCAATCATGTGAAACTGAAATTCCGCTTGCTTGTTGCCCAGCGCTGCATAGATCCTCGACATTCTGCTGCCCATATCCTCCACTATTTCAGCTTGCTGAACAGTATGTACAGTTCTTGCTTTACCATTTTTATGAGGACAATCTCTGTACTTGTGGTTTCCTTGACAGCCCCAACACTGAATGGGTGTCAGTCTCTATCTTTGTGCTCCCTCTTTAGTCTTTCTTGGCTCTCTAAACGATGGCTGTCCCTAACGACTATTTCAGAAAAAGGAAGGCTTGTCTCCCTTCTGCCTCTGTTCTTTCTTAAACCTCTTCTGGTCATCCCAAGCCTTCCGAAAGGTAGGCTTTTCTCTTTGTTGTTCGTATAAGCATTTCTCCCTTCTTATCATTTCTTCCATAGTCTTAGGATCATCATATTGAATTTTGTCACCAACAGAAGGTGGCAGTCCACTCAGGTACCTCTTAATTTTAACAGCCTCGTCTTTGATAAATGGAACATACTTCAGCAGTTATAGAAAAATTCATTCATACTCATCCATGGTCATACTGCCCAACTTGAGTTTGAAGAACTCCTTCATCTTTCTGTCATAGTATCTTTTAGTCAGGTATTTCTTCTCGAAATACCTCTTAAATTCTTTCCAAGTGACCTCTTTCTCTCTGATGTGCTGCACCTGCACAAACTGATCCCACCACATGGATGCTTTTCCTTTCAGTTGGTACATTGCAATACTTCCTTCTGCATGGGCAGAATGATTCTGCAATTGGAAGTATTTTTTCATGCCAAGCAACCATGTCTCGACATCTTATTCCCTCTTATGTTCTCCATTGAATGTTGGAGGCTTAATTTTGTTCATCTCTCCTTTCAATTCCTCCCTTCTAGATTTCTGATGTTTTCTGGTAGGTGATGGGCTTGAACCACCGTGTGTCTTACTGTCAGAACATCTTTGGGAGCGACTAATATGTTGGCTACCAATCCTTGACCTACTTCTTCTCTTCTGAGTTCTACGACTCTTCGTCGTACTGTAGTCTCTTCCTTTCTCGAGTTTCTTCTCTATTCTTTCCAGACTCTTCAAAAATTTTAAGTTTAGGGCGCCCTGTTGATCTCTGACTTTCATGAGCTTTCAGCTATCATCTCGATGATCCTTGGCCTCTCTTTGAAATCCTTCAAGAATTTTCATTATGTGTTGTTCCTTATCCTTCTCCTTTCCATGCCCATTGGAATTCGATCCTTCGACTCCCATGTTAACATCCTTTCCTTCCTGTTCGTCTTCTATTTCAGGGGTAGTCCGTACCTTTCCCCACTCCATATTCAACATTGGTTAACTGGAGTACTGCCCTTTATTAACTCTGCACACACATTGTGCAATCAAATTTGAAATTTGTCAGGCCATTTAAACCTTCACAAACAATCCACAATATTTATAACTAATACAAACAAGAACGAAAGACATTTCAACTTCACAAGGTTTTCTGAGCTCTGTCTGGCTCTGTGTTTTTCGGATGTCCGAAACTTCAATTTCTAATATTTTGGGACGTTCGGGACCTTGAGTTTCAGTACCCAGGATTTTGGGTTTTCGGAACTTCCATCTTCTCGGCATTTCGGGACTTCAAGTTTCGGGGTTTCGGCCCACGAGGCTTTCAGACCCACTTTGTTTTCCAAACCCTGACTTCTGAAATTTCGACTCACTCTACCCTATGGGTCGATAGCACAACAGTCGCCCACTACCATGGTGACACGTGGCAAGTTCATGAGGATCCACGTCATTTTCAACGACATCATCGGGTCCCATTGGCACGCGGCACAACTCCACATGTCCACGTGGCACAATTCCCAATTGAGGTTTCAGGTATTGGGGTTTCGTGAACCCCAACGACATAAGTTCATGTCCTCATGAACTCCCAATCCCCGATTTCCCGATGCGCCTTTTCCTTAGCCCCCTCGGCTATGCCGATGTCCATGTGACCTCTACCTTGTGACCATAACCAAACCTCTCATCGGGGTTTCAGAGTTCAGAGTTTCACGACGCATGGACTCCTTGTCCCCACAATTTCTGATTTATCGAATCCTGATTTTCGATGCCACTTGGCGTTGACTCCAGCGAGGGTTGACCTTCCAACACCTGTCCCTTACTTTGGCGCCTATGGCCCACACTCCTGTAGTGATCAAGAAATCGTGTGTTGGGATATCACGATTCCCGTAGCACTTGTCCACGGACCCTTCCAAGTCCCCAACCCTGATATGGGTTGACACCCGGCTATGACTCTGGGACCATCGCGTTTTAGAGTTTTGCGACTTCTCCTGGCGTGGTTTTCTTGTCACCGAGAATCCCAAAATGCTGATCCTCGATGCACGTGTGAGCTCTCTCCTCCACGTCACCACTTCCTCGTCGCTCTATCGGGTATCGCGAAATCACAACTTCTAATGCAACAATTCCTTTGTATGCAGAAACCCTGAAATGTCGAACCTGGACTCTTTTAGATCCTCGGACACACGTCCCTTAAATCGAATGGATCTGACCATGTCAGGAAATCGTGGATCGTGATTTCATTGTGCAAGAGTTTCATGACTTCGGAAACCTCGATATCCCGAACTCTGACTCTCTGGGATCTCTCGTCACGCGTCCTCGCTGATGGACGGTTCGAAGCTCCCATCAAAATATTGTGGATCGCGATTCCTGTGGTTGTGATTTCCTTACTCCTGGAATCCACGATGAACTAAACCCCGATGACTCCCTGGCTCCTTGACACGTGTCCTACCAAGATCAACGGCTAGGATCCCTTCTCGGGATTTTGAGAATCACAAGGTCTCGATTCTCTACCTTAACAAAACCTGAATGACTCTGATATCCCACTGACTTCCCGGGACTTCTCCTCTACCCATGAGGTCTTAAAACCTGTGCAACTTCTGTGAACTCGAACGGTTGATGGGTAATCCCACAGTGATCTTACGACTCATGATCCTCCTGAGTTTAAACTCCTGGTGTGGCCATAACCTCCTGTGCAATATCCAAAGGCTTTAAACCTTGTGCACATTCTCCAGATCTAATGGTTACAAGGGTTCACCTTCCCTCCCGAACAGATCCTACAGTTCTAACACCATTGATGTAGAGACTTGTCTCCCCGTGGCCATAAACCATACCAGCTACGGTTTCACAGCACCGCTAAACCTCCTGAGCTTAAAAACTCGTCAAGTATCTCCTTGATGCTTCAGAGCAAACCAGGGTCCGAAATTGGTCCTCCCGACTCAATTTTCCCTCGCATTCTCAGTCCAACGACCACTCCACTGGCCCATCTAGGCTCAGTGTCAAAACCTTCACTCTGATACCAATTTGTAGTGTACCTTTTGCTAGACCAAGGCTTATAACGCACAATATAACGCACAATATACAATTAAGTTTGATTTATATTACACATGCAGTCCAGTATATAATCCACATGCATTTAACATAATTAAACACACTTAAATCTCAGAGTAAAATATATAAGTTACTGCTATAATTAAACAAGCCATAGTATTCAACAGTAATTCATTTACACAGCATAAAACATCATACATAAACAACACGGTCATGCACAACATGATTAAAGCATAATTCAAATACTTATCTTTTAACAACTGTAGAAATCACCAACCAAGTGCAGGCCTTCCACGAACCTCCCAGCCTTAGACCACACTGTTCATCATCTCAACAGTGGGTCACCCCCGAGCTGGGACCAAGCTCCACCCCAAGGCAAGGAATCCTAGGCTAGGCTGAGTCTACAGGGAAGACAACACAGAAGTATCTGGAAGATTTATTCCCAAAGATGTCATCTTACGCCCACTACTACCAAACCCTCATTCCCCACATGCCTGTTCTTCCTGGGAGTATACACATTCACACGCACAGTCCATCGGTGCTAACCTCCCCCTCTGGGTCTCGGCAACAGGCCGGATCAGGAAGTCTCAGAGCCCGTAGCTGGTGCTGGACACTCTCTAGAAGAAAACACTTCCCATCAAGCTCTTCCACCTGGAAAGAGTTTCTCGCAGTCCTGACAACCTGCCTCTTCCAACATCCACCACCTCCCTCACCTAAAGAGAGGTCATACACAAGCTCAGTACAGGCTTACTCTGGCTAGTATGCTACGCGTAGACCAGCATTGCGTGACCACCATAGACAATCGGGAATACAGACTCGGGCTTTCTAACTGGTTCAACAATGGCAGGTCACTTCTTATTTCTCAATCCGACAACACGGGATAGAATCACTCTCGGGTTCTTGGGAACGTGTGACAAACAATCCATGCAGGGTCAACACAGGTTCAAACTTTTCAGACCGGAGTTGTACCAGGGTATTTTAGAAGTCCACATAGGATTTTCTGCTTTCAGGGATGAACCAGGGTATTCTTGCAGAGGTCATACCAGTTCCATGCTCAAAGGTTCAGGTTTGAATGGAGAAAATATCCCCTCACGTGGTTCATCTCAGCGATTATATTTTCATGCACTAGGGTTGACACTTGTCACCCTGGGAACTGCATGCGTTCCGCAGCGTGCATCCCCTTTTCACATTCCTTCCCTTGCCAGGAACTTAGGATAAAATAATATGCACATGGCTCTTTTGGAAATAATATTAAAATATTATTCCAGGCCTAAGCCCCCTAGGCTTAGCCCCTAGGCTCAACAATCAGCCCCTTTTTCCACCTTTTAGCCCCTAATCCCTTTCCCACTCTATGAATGCTCAGTCCCCCATCACTCATTCATCGTGGTCATTCTGCACCTGGTGGGTGTTTATATTTTATTGATGTGTTGCATACATACAGATATGAAATCCAGGCCCTTGGCCTTCAACCCTTAGGCTCTCTGGCCTAATCAAACACATAAGCCTACTGGCTTATACAAAACTTGGCTCACCAGCCTATAACACATATTTACAATCTCTTTCAGATCATAGTTTACATCGGGCTCGTCCTTGGGGACACTACAATATGAGTAATATATATATTTTTGGAGATAATTTCAAATATTTTGAGATAAATTGTCAAATGTTAATATGATGATGGAAGTCACAAGGAGGTGTGTTTTTCTTAATTAACTATTATGTTATGATTGTTAGGAGCTAAAGGAAGTCACAACAGGTCCCACCTACTAGTTATTATTTATTTATAACCCTTATTATGATTATTACTTTTCCCCCTAACTAAAATTTGGTTGAGTCTTTTAATTAACTTAACTAATGAGTTGGTTCAACTAATTCAACCAATTCTAATTTTTTTAAAGACAAATGGAAAGGGAGGAACAGTGGAGGTTAGAAGGGGAAGCATACTAAGGATTTCTCTTTGAGTTTATGTTGAGATAGTTAAGTTTTGATTCATTCCTTAATTTATTACAAGCCTAATTCTCTTTTATCATAATAGGGTCTTATTGTAGACAACAACATCAAGTGTTGAATTACATCATTCAGACACTTTTTTTTTAGAGGTGTTAATCTATCTTTGATACTCTGTGTAGACTTGTCTATTTGTGAATTATTTTTCATGACTGACAAAGGCTATTATGCAGAGTTGAGTGGATAACAATCTGTGGAAAGATGATCCAATGTTTAGGGTTCAGTTTTGATTTTCTGTCAGAGGTCCTTTTGTATGTTCCATCGAGGATGTCTAAGTTTGACTTTGGTACGAAATGTTTGTATGAGATTTTGTAAAGAAAATGACTCTTTGGTGAATTGGAATGAAATAAAGGATTGATTTATGTCTCATCTATCTTGATTATCATCTTGGTGTATTTACTTCTATCTCTACATTTATTTTAGCAATTGTTATGTTTAAAAAATCATATAAAAAATGAATTTCCAACAAGCTTTTTATTTATAAAAGACTAGCCTAAGAAGTCATAATTAATACTTGTGAGTTAGGATGTTATTTTTGTTGGATATAAATATAGGGTGATATTCCCTTCTATTTTTCTTTAGCCAAACAGAATCTGAAAATGCTTGAGTAAGATCATTTCATATCTTTTCCTCAACATTTATTTGGAGACCATACTGGGGAGATCTTCGATATCTCTCTCGTTAATTTTTATACTCGATTTTCATCCATACATCTATTTTTCTGATATTACTTCTTTGAATGTTTTATTCTTAATGACTGTGCCTGTTGCAAGGCAACCCAATATTGATCCCGGTCTCCAAGATGAAACCAAAAATTCTTTGAACTTGTTCAATACCATTTTAGACACTTCCAATACCCGTGCCGATCTTAACCATTATTGGGCAGTAATTGAATGAGATATTAGTGCACAAGAATGATTGCAAGATAGATGTAGACAACCTCTAAATCAGCGGTAACCTTTTTGTTTCTTAAGTTTTGGTCTTTCTTTCATGTCCTTAGACTCTCGTGCTTCTAGACAAAGAAGAGGCTTATCACCCAAAATGAATCCTATTTCTGAAATAGGAAGAAGGAACGTTGTGTTATCTACTGAACAAAGTGATCTAAGGAGAACCTTGTCTGGTTAATCCAGTTCATCTATCATCCATGAGATCGCATCTAATGGTGGCTTTGGTGGCACTGGATGTGCTTCCTCTTCTTAGTATTTGTCTTCATCAGTGATTGGTAGATTATATATCCACCATATCCCTATCCAAACTACCACAAACACCACCAAAGTCATTAAAAAGTATGGGCTTTTTCAGTTTGAAGAATACGCCACAACCACACCGTCACATGTGTCCTATCCTCTTAACCTAGTGCCTGCTACTCATCCAATTCCTAAATTTAAAGAGCATCTTCCTAGATTTTCAGAAAATAACATTGTCACTACAAGAAGACACCTGGTGGCATTTTCTAATGCTTGTCACAACATAGGAGCTAATGACAATGATACCTGCATAAGTGTTTTTTTAATTTCGTTGGAAGGAAAGGCTACGACTGATTTCTTGGACCTTCCTCAGATTTTTTCTAGTTGGAAGGAGTTAATTTACTAGTTTAGGTCCACTTTTGGGAAATCCAAAATCCCAAACTATAAGTTAAGGTAATACAATAATGTTACCTATAAGGATGGTGAGACCATCAAGTCCTTCAACTTGAATTTCACCAAGTTATACAACCAAATCCCCAAACTCATTCGACCTTAGAACCAAGTTGCTTTCATTCATTACTATAATGCATTACCTTCCCCCTAACTTCATAGGATTGAGGAAACATCCATTGATAATTTTGGTTCCTCTCTGGATACTTTCTCATATTATGAAGAAAATCTTGAAAGAACTGGTCTTCCTCGGGGAGAATCAATTAAACAGATAGACATGTCTGCCCTCCTACAACTAGTGTAAGATATGAACAATCATATGATAACATATGAGAGAAAGGGAATCGTCTCACCTTTCACTCCTAAGGCTCCATCCTCTTATGAGCCCCCCCTTTAGAAATGTGGTTGAAAATAATTTTTAGCCCAAAGCTATCTTGCCTCAAATTTGGTGTAACTTCTATGAAGAACACCACGAGGAAACCACATGTTAGGTAAAGAAGAGTGTCAAAGATAAGATCTTTGGTAAAATACCAGAAGCTACTATCGATGTCCTATATTTTGCAGAGCCAGAAGGTATCATGGTCATCAACACTAGGAACAAAGCTTATGTTCCCAAGGGAAAATTTGATCCTCCCTGCAGTTCTTCTAGCCCGAGCTCATCCTCACCCGCTGCTACTATCCAGGTTCCTAAAGTTCTCGAGAGACAAGGAATCACTACCCCTCCCTCCTCTTACAAAGATAGTATCTTAAATCAGTTGGCCAACATCAAAGCAGATGCAACCCTTCTAGACATGGTTGTCATCCCTGAACAATAGATGCATATGAAATAATTCATGAAAGGAAAATATTCCATTATATCCAATCTTTCCGAAGAGGTAAACGAAGAGGATTCTTCTGTAAATAAAGTATGTGTACATAACTTTAGATACCCTGTAAAAATTATCCCTTTTTATATTTCTGTAAAGATTATGGATAAGATCACCCATTGTTGCCTCATTAATGGCAGTTCGGGCCCAAGTGTGATGTCGAAGATTATTATGGAAGATCTAGAATTGACTTGTATAAATTAAAACATTAGAAGCATGCTCTCCTATAATAGTCTACAAAAAAAAACATAGGTGAGATTAAATATGTGACTTTAGTTTTCTGTGCTCATCCTTAAATAAGGACAACCCTCAACATTCAAGTAATCGATATTCTAGTAGGAAATTACTCAATCATCTTAATAATACATTGGAAAGCCTTAACAGGTGGACACCTCTCACTTGAAGGAACACATTTATCTGTTCCTCAGAATGAAAAAAACATTATAGTCCTTGGAGAAGGAAGGATATCACCTTACATAGAGAGTGTCCCACAATCTAATGTAAACTACATCGAATAGGACCTAGGGGTATATTCCATTATTGTTGAGGAGAATAACATTCCCATATAACAAATCAATTTAGATGATGGCAGGTGGCACATGCACTTTGATGGTTCATTCTCTAATGAAGGTAATAGAGCTGACATTATCTTGATTTATCCTATAGGAAATATCCATAACTTTTCTTACCAATTGAATTTTTCTTGTACTAATAATGTCACTGCGTTCAAAGCCTTGTTATTAGGCATTGATAATGCCTATAATATTGGCTACGATCACCTTTTAGTTTTTTGGGATTCTGAGCTTGTCGTGAATCTTGTACGTAAAATTTACTCGCCTAGCAACAAGTTGATGAAACGATACACCCAAATTGTTTGTGCCCTTATCTCAAACCTTTTATCCTTCAACATCACTCATGTTAAGAGGGAGTTAAACTGGATGGCTTATCAGTTATTTGTTTTCGCAGCCTCTCCAAATTGAAAGCTTCTGCCACACATACTTGATTGTACCTTCAAATCTCTTTATTTTCCACATATTCCCGACAATATATAATCTTGGTAGGTCTTCCATAACGATGAGATCATTTGTGCTTTTATCCTAAATGAACCTTTTAATTCTAAGGAGATTATATCTATAGAAGATAACAAGATTCCTAAAGGCTTGACTACTATAGAGAGTTCATTTTCTTTGAGTGATGTAGGAAACAAGAAGGAATAGAAAGAAGAGGAGTCGAAAAGGAAGGTGGGTGAAACCATCTCTTTGAACATTGGGACACTCAAGACTCCAAATAATGTTAAAATAAGTGCCAAATGTTCAGATGAAGAGAAAGTGAAGTTTTCCAAGTTGCTTGGTGAATTTCAAGATTTTTTTGCTTGGTCTTATGAGGATCTTCGTGGTTTTGATCCCGATATTATACAACATGCCATCCCCATTCATAAAGGTGCAAAAACAATCAAGAAGAAATGAAGACCTATCAACGCTATGCTAGAATCAACGATTCAAAAGGAATTAGAAAAACTCTTGAAGGATGGAATCATCTTTTAGGTCAAGTATTCTGAATGGGTTTCAAATCTGGTTCTTGTTCTGAAAACAATTGGTTAGATCAAATTGTGCGTTGACTTTTGCGCATTAAATTGAGCTAGGATAAAATATCACATCCCTCTCCCTAACATGGAAATGATTTTGCAGAAAGTGGCAGGGTCACAAATGATGTCCTTACTTGATGGGTTTTCCGGTTACAATCAAATCAAGGTAAAAAGGGAAAATAAATATAAAACCACCTTTATTACTCGTCGGGGTACCTTTTCTTATGGACACATGCCTTTTGGTTTATCTAATGCATGTGCCAACTTTCAAAGAGATATGAAAATATATTTTGATGATTTGAGTTAATGTCATTCAGATATACCTCGATGACTTAACATTATACTCTAAAATCCAGTCAGATCATTTTGGTCATAGGAGGAAAGTTCTCATGGGATGTAGGAAATTTGGCATTTCTCTAAAACCTTCGAAGTTCATTTTTGGAGTTATTGAGGGAAATCTCCTTGGACACATCGTCTATGATTCATGAATAAGAATTGATCTTGAAAGGATTGTTGCCATCTTTAATCTTCCTGCTCCCACTTCCAAGAAATCAGTTCAATCTTTTATGGGGGTTATTTACTTTGTCCATAGGTTTGTTCCATATTTTTCTTTGATGGTGAAGCCAATTCATAGTATCATTAAGCAAGATCATTCTTTTTATTGGATAGATGATGTCCAAAATTACTTGGAAGGGATTAAGAAAGCAATCAGTTCCGCATTGGTTTTGGCAAAGCTAGATTTTGAGAAGGAATTCATGATATATACTAATGCCACCAAGGAGGCATTTTCTGTTGTCCTCATGCAAAATGATGACCAAGGAAATGAAAAAATAGTGACTTACATGAGTCAAAGTTTTTCTGATGATGAATTTAAATATTCTTTTATTGAGAAACATGCATTCGCTCTTGTTAAGGCCGTTGAAAATTTTTTCCACTACATATTAGGTAAGCATATGCTGGTAAAGGTCCCTTTACCTGTTGTCAAGTTTTTTCTCTCACAAACTTATCTTTTAGGAAAGATTCAACATTGGCTTCCCAAGATCCAGGAGCATGATTTAAATATGATGACTTATAACACTATCAAGGGACTTGACACAACCCTTCGCTTGGCTCAGCATGCTAAGAATGGTGAAGAAATGGATGAAGAAGATAGCTCTCTTTACGATCTCTTTTACATTGACCATAAGATCCTCCCTATCACTACTACATATGGGTGGATTATTCCACCAAACATTTCCATGCTTCCACTAGTTTCATCATTTTTTTTAAATAGGGCGAGAGTTTCGTCGATATTTCCATGAAAATGCATCACAATATCCACGAAAATCTTATTTTATCCTAGTCGGGATTTTCGTCAATATAGCGATGAAATTTCATGGCAATTTCAATGAAGCATTTGCCTATTTCATTGGTCGGTGTTAATGGCTAGTTGACTATTTTCTATATATATACGTGACTTTAAGAGACTTTGTGACACAATTGCTATAGTTGTGACACTATTCTTGGCTTTTGTTTGAGATGTTTATTTTTTCCATTACCCACTGGTTGAACAAATCCAATTCTCGATCTACATAGTTCGGATTTTGAACTTGCAACGTTAGTATGCTATTTTTTATTTATGTACTCATTTAACTTGTAATTTTTTTCTCAAATGTCCAAATTTCATTTATCTTGTTTTTTCCTTGATAATATATTATAATATGTGTAGTACCATATTTCATGTCTTTGGTTTTTTGATCTAGTTAGTATATTCTATGGAAAAGGGTATGTGGATTCCATAATATTCTAGGTTTATGGAATCCACATACCCTTTTCCCTTCAATTGTAGTTAAAATCTCTCTCTTTTTTAATTGATAAATATATGGAATTTCTCTTGAAACTCAACCCTAATCGGTGAAATGATAGTAATTGATTTTCATTTTCTTATCTCTTCTATTTTTAAGACTATGATGCCACTTGTTACATCCCTAGTACCCAAAAGGGATCGCACTTGCATAAATTGAAAATAATATAATAATGACAATAATGGTTGGGATACTTTCACACCTAATGGTTAGCAGCTAGCACTTCCTAATTCAATTAAATGAAGGAAGAAATCTCCATGAATACAATATTGAAGTTGATTTTTATATTGATAAATGATCAGTTATGGTATATATAAGATAGGGAGGAAACTGATCATGTTTATAACAACAAGGGTAATAGATGCAATATATTGTAACATTTCCCTCTTCCACATAAATTCTTTGCTATCCTCAACATTTCCCTCTTCCACATAAATTCTTTGCTATCCTCAACATTACCCTCTTCCGCATATATATTAAGAGAAATATCAATAACATTTCCCTCTTCCGCATAAATTCTTTTCTATCAACATATTGTAATAAATAATGGGTAGGTTGACACTAGTGACAAGATAGCCTATTGATATTACATATAATTATTAATGTATGAGAGATCATCCAGTATTTAAGCATGCAAAACAAAACCCAAGAATAAATATTGTGGTTGCCGTGATCGGGTCTATACATTTTGCAAAACAAAGTATGGGAATTTCCATTATTTAAGCATGCAAGACAAAACTCAAGGCTAAAAGTTGTGGTTGACATCATCATGTGTGTACATCTGGACGACGGAGAAATTGATCTCATCAACTCATTGGGAGATGAAGCAAAGTCTCAAAATCCAAAGTGTATTCTTAAATTTACTACACATAGAATGCCGGTAACATCAATCATTATTTGTACTTTTAATTAATATGTGGCTATTTGTGGATTTAAAAATAATAATAATAATAATTGTTTTAGTTTTGTGGTTAATTGTCACCTCCAACTAGGGGAAATTAGTCACTTCGGAGTTTTTGACCAAGAAAAAAGTAGAATTTTGAATATTTAAAAAAAATTATTTATATATAAAATTCTCATTAATAAATATTTATTGGAAAACATTATAAAACGTTGTTAAATTTTTTGTAAATTTATAAAAGTCAAAATTATTTTGACTTGCAATCGATTGCTATATTCCCTAATTTTGCAGGGACTAATAAAATACACAAGCACTAACCCTAAAGTTATGTTAGGTATATATGCCATTAATATATAAAGAAAACATTTGTACACATATGACCTTATTATAAAGATGATATCTATGTCGTCATGATGTTGATCCTCTACACATATGATCACCTTATTATAAAGTTGTTTACCTTATTATAGAAATGTAGGTCACTGTAAATAAACATTTCATAATTGAAAGGAGTAGCTAAAATATAAAAAATTGACAACTTAATGTTTGGTATGGTGTACGTAAGACAATTACTTGTCAGGACAAGGGTTTGTCACAATGAATGAAAATGACAGGAAGTTTGCTCGGTTAAGAGTAGCATTAGAGGAAAGGGGCGATAGAAATTGTTATTACCCTTGCTATGATTGCAAGGGATTTCAAAATAGAAGACTTATAATAACAACAACCCAAAGACATTGTAGGATGAAGGGGCACACTGAAGGGGGTTATGAATATCATCCCTTGGTAAGAGGATTCAATATTTAATGTATTCTCTATAATAATCAGTATGTCATGAATTTTAGTAATCTTTCTTATCGTGAGTTTTATATTTTATTTACACACTAACTTTTCTATGTTTTTTTTAAATATATAGATGATGCCCCCAAAGTGTCGACCTATAGAGGGTTATTTTCCAAGTACTAGCAGAAATACTACTTTATAGGGAGATGAAATTCGAGATCAAAATATTGAAGCTATTGATCAAGTTATTAATGATGATATGAATGGAGATAACATTAGTGATTCAAATCAGGAATATGAGATACATAGATTGATCAAAGACACATTTGCTCTAATGGATGAGGACAACCAGGATGATAGTCATGATGTTGATCCTTTACTCGAGAAGTCACGTCAACCTCTTTATGAAGGCTCAAAACAAATCTTTTATCTGCTATATTGTTGTTGGTGAACCTGAAGATTTTGAATGGTTTATCAAACACGTGTTTCACACGGATACTAAGGTATCTAATTTGTTAATTATTTATGCCTGCATGTTCACAAATACTTAAAAGGTTCAATTTTTTCCTATATTGATATTGTTTTCTAATTTGTAAATTAGTATATTCGATGATATATTGATGATTAATATTGTTTATATTGACTTGTTGTTTAGAATTTTGTATATTGTTAGGTGATGTTATATTACCGATGTCAAATATTTTTCCATGCACATATCGAGAAATATTCGTGATTATGAAACAAATTGGAATGGACTATCAAGCTATTGATGCATGTCCTAATGATCATATCATATATTATGGAAAACATGCATTAGAAAATGAATGCCCACAATGTCAAATAAGTAGATATCGAACCAATAAAGCATTAAAGAAGGTGCCTCGCAAAGTTCTTCGTTATATTCTAATAATTCCACGTTTCCAGCAGTTTTTCAAGTGCCGAAGTAGAGCACAGTTTATGGATTTCCATGCAAAGAACATAAGTCGAGATGATGTTCTTTGAATGCTTGCAGATGGTTCTAAATTTAAGTACATTGAACAAAAGTGGCCAATTTTTAAAGAAGAACCTCGTAATATTATACTTTCATTGGCAGCTGATGGTGTCAATCCATTTGGAGAGCTTCATTCTACGTACTCATTGTGGCCTGTTTTTCTTATAAACAATAATCTTCCTCCTTGGATGTTGATCAAGAGAGAGCACACAATGTTGGCAATGATTGTTCCATGTATTTAATTATCTTTTATTTGCTTTAAAGTATGAAAAAATACTTCATTTCTTTGTTTCGTGCATGGTAATTATTTCTATTATATATCACGACATCTAGATAAGTATAATTAATCATGCAGTAAGTTGAACCAATTAGGTAGGTGCCGGGTTAAAGATATGAACGTATATATTGAGCCTCTCATCTATGAGTTTTTGAATTTATGGGTTGGCATCACTATGTATGACATCCCTAGAACAATCGAGCAAAGACAATTTCAATTCCATGGAATACTATCATGGACAATTCATGATGCTCCCAGATTAACACATTTTTGTGGTATATTGTTACTTTATTTTGTGATTTAATATTATATATATTTATTGAAACAATCATGCATTATTTTAAATTGTAACTCTTATTTGACGCTACATTTATTCATATATCTTGTAGGTCTTCAAACAAAGGGTAAATTTGCATGCCCAGTTTGTGGTCCGAGGATAAAATCTCATCATTCAAGGAGTTTAACAAAGGAAGTGTTTGATGAGCATTGACACTTTCTACCAAAGAACCATAGTTATCGAACTACAAACAAAGAAAATTCAATGGTAAAGAAGAAAACGAAAAAAAACCACGAAGAATGACATTTCGCCTATGGAAGTTGGAATATATTAGAAATCGTCAAGGTATGCAAATTATTTATGTATGACCTATTATATAAATTTTTGGTTAATTTGATTAGTACTAATTTCATTTTGTCCCATTAATTAGTTTTAATTTCAATTTGTTGATGTTTTATGAATGTTGTTAAGGTACGAATGGGCTTCCACAAGGAATGAAAAGTTACTCGATGCAATTTAGTAGATTCCCATACTACGAGAACCTACATATAGTTCATTTGTTTGATACAATGCATATTGGGAAGAACATAATAGAATTGTTATGGTGAATATTAGATGGAAGGACTCGCAAAGAGAGAATTGGAAAGATTTGTTGTGACATCCAGGAAGCTAATCACACATTGCAAAGTGTTATTATTAATTCTAATGGTGATGGTCGTGAACAAAATACTAGTCTTCCTTGGTTATTGACAGAGCAAGAGAGAAATATTGTAAAAGAGGTCATTCGAAAAATTAGGTTTCCCACGGGGTTTTTGTCAAACATACACAATATATTAACTAAGAAAGGCGATTTTGGTGGGGTTAAAACACATGAATGGCATAAATTCATTAAGGTAATTATTAGGTTATAATATATTTCCTTATTGGTACGCATTTTTTCGAAACAAATAATAATTATTTGTTTTTCGTTACAATATGTTCTACCTTTATCTCTTCGAGACGACTTTGACCACAACATAAAACAAATTATTTATGTACTTGGGAAATACATGAGGTAAGTATTGTTTTATAAGGAAAATGTACTTATTATGTGATTTGTAGCGGAACATATTGACACATTATATTTTATCTGCAAATTTATGTTTGCCTTGATATTTTTTTATTGCATCAACATTTGTAGGTGGCTATCATCAAAAGAAATCCATAAATAAGATATAAGGTATTGGAAGAGAGAAATTCCTCGACTAATATGCCAAATGCAACAATATCTACCTCCAACATTTTTCAATTCACAAGAACACTACCTCATACACCAAGTTGAGGATATTGAGTTATGATGACCAGTACACACAAGGTCGATGTGGATGGTGGAGAGGAACTTGAAGTCACTAAAGGCTTTTGTTAGACAAAGAACACATCCAGAGGGTTCTATGGTTGAGGGATATATGGTATATCAATGCATGGTGTATATTAGTCTATATATACCTAATTTAGCAGAAAATATGAATGTGCCTCGCATTTGGCATCTCGATTCCATCAACAAATTTGAAGGGAAGGTCCTATTGGGGAAAGGTAAAATGAGGACTGTGAAAGGTAATTATTAGATGTTGACATAGATTTAATATTTTACACATTTATTAAATTATTCCTTTATTAACAATAACTAATTAATGATATTAAATTGTTACGCTATCATATAGTTGCTTGAGAGTGGGATGTTTTACATTTATACATTGCAAACAACCTTGATTGGATGGAGCATTGAATATAATATACTGAAGAATACCTAGGTAGGTTATGATGGGAAGGGGTCAGTAAGATGAATAAAAAATGACATCATCAACGAGATCAATTTCCTTATCTTACATCAAGAGAAGTTGATTTAGCCTTTGGTTTAAAAGATAAAGAGACAAGTTAAATTTTTTACCCACATTTTCCTAGTTTTTTCCCAATTTTTCAATGTATCTAGTTTGTTTAATTATTGAAATGTATATTTAGTAAGTCCTATATGAGGATTATTAATTGGAAATTTATTTTTTACTTGTTGTCCATGTTGCAGTTGAAACATCAGAAGGCTATGTGGTGTAATGGTCGTAAATTTCGTATCAAAATGTTGGATGATAAGATGAAAACCTCAGATTGTGGGATAACTATAGTGTTTAAGGTCAACAACATTTCCTTTAGAAATGACAGAAATATGGAAGAAACTGAGAATAGGTACTATTGCCATTTAGAGGATATAATTGAGTGTGATTTTAATTCCTTTAAAATTGTTTTCTTTGAGGTTAAATGGTACAGACTACGGATGCATGGACGTGATCTTGAAAGAACTATTATTGATCATGATAATGGATTTACCATGGTTAATACAAGGACATTTGAACTGGGTACAGAGCCTTATGTTCTTCCAAGTCAATGTGAGCAAGTATTTTACTCAGAGGTACCTCGTAAAGTAGGTTGGTCATATGTTGTTATATATAATCCAAGAGGAAGACCAGTAAAATATAATCATGTAGCCGAGGATGAAGATAATAACAAGGAAGAGGATCATGATTATGCAGATTAGGAGTAGGTGGCTCATGTAGTCAATGTGTCAGATGAAGAAGTTGAAGAAGTTGATCACCCAAATGTAGGAGATGACAATCTCATTGACAATATCGATAACTATAGTAGCAAAAATGACATTGATGATGATGTTGATAGGAATAAGCCATTCACCAATATCAATTCTGAACCAGATCTTGATACAAATGTTGAGCTGGATGAAGAAGAAGATGACTCATATTTAATTGTTGAAAAGAAGAGGTATGTGTTTATATCTTTTATATGATATTTATATGTTTTTATTTTGTATAATATAGTATATGATACATGTTCTTTAGAATTTAAAATTAGGTAATATGGGGAAATCTAGAGTGATGAGAGGGGCAGGGGGGAATAATTAGAGCTTCCACCTTCACATGGTTGCCCATGTTTAGTAGAGAATGAACTATTCTCGAAACCAAGAGGAGCTCTGCGTGACTGCACCTAATCATACCAACGATGTAGGTATGTCCATCATCAATTTATCATTATAATTCTCAAAATTACCATTCTTCAATTATCTTATACAAATCTTACAAGGAAATTGTACTATGACTAGACACATGCAACTTTCCCATGCATATTATGGCCATATATATGAGTTAAATTCCCATTTTTAAATAGGAAACTTACATCATAGAACATTGGCCACTCATGCCAAAGGATTCGATCAATAGGTCATTTTTTTCATTCTTTCCTTGGGTACATGTAACATTGTTAAGGATATTTGGTCACGATGAGACACATGAATTGCAATTACAAGGATGATTATAGGCCCAACTTCAAATATTGAGCACAACAAGAATGATCCTTGGGGCCTAAGCCATGAATTGATGATGAAAATCTAAGGATTTAGTCCCTAATACATTATTCATGGGCCCTAATTGTGTATCCATTATGATCACTGACACAATATTAACAATTGAAATTGAAAAGCTTATCTATCATGAAAATTCCTTGGGGATGTTGAATAGATTAACTTATCAAGACATGTAAAATACATTTTGAAACTTGGGAGTCATAATTAATTAAGGAAAATTGTGCCTATGAATATTGTTAACACATTGTTAGAATTTGATGTGAGCATCTAGAAGGTATAGAGTTGCAAGAACACATGTTAGTATATTCCACACATTGTCTATCCATTTTGTATATATACAACACTTTAGACATTGTCTAATATATACTCCCTTAATCTCATATATAGTCACAAAAAACCTTTAATAATATCAATGTAATAATGTCAATGAACAATAGGATCAATACTAATCCCATTATAAGCACGCACGTGACATTATAATGTGTCAGTCATAGGATATATAAGCCAAATGGTCCAAAGCATATAGTTCCAAATCATGTATCTTGAATTCTAACACATACATGACATCTTTCCATTCTAACACAATGTAGGGTCCATGAATGATGAATTTATTGATGATGATGACTATACTAACGATGTCGATGAAATTGGAAATGATGATCATTGTCATCATTCTAATCATTTTCATCTTCATCGTATAATCACATGATGATATCAACATATTCTAGATATATCTTTGCACCTTATGATCATCTTTTCCAAAGGAATGCATTGTAATCTAATCGCCTTTTTGGTTTATAACACAATAATGAAACTCAATTCATTGTTCATTCCATGACATAAGAATTATTTTTTAAGAAAATAATCTACATGATGCAAGATTATGATAAGAAAAATATTAGAAAATTACAAAAAATCAATGAGATAAAGGTTTTAACAAAGTTAACATATAAATAATTTTTTCCAATCCTATTACATCCTTTAATTGCCTCTACTTGCATTCCTAGTTTTGTTGTTCTATTCAAAACCTAGATTCATCATGAGAGATTTTATGACCCCTATTCACTTCTTTGTCAGAGTTTTGCTGCCTCTTTTTTCATAGTTGCACATTCTTGTCTTAGTTCTGGTTTTGATTTTCTCTGTAGAGTATTACTTGTGATAAACTAGAGAATTATGGCATTAATAGCTCTAGGTGCTATAAATGATTCTAGGATAGCCACTTGGGGCACAACCCCAATTTGAGATCAATACATTTGGTGGAACAATGTTATAAAACTAACGAAATGAGCAAAAAAATACACTATCAATCGACAATCAAAGCTAGGAACAATGATAAATCAAAGCATTCATCAGTAAAATAGACACATCTAAACATCTTGTAATGACGAGGATGATATGATGACCAAGATGATGACAATGACAATGTTGATGATGAGGATGAGGATGAAAATGATGACGATGACATTGATGTGATTATATTACGATGACAATGACAATGATAACGATGATGAGTTTGATGACAATGTTCAATTATATTACAATAATGATGATCGTGATTATGATGGAAATGATGATGTGATTTTATGATGATGATTATGATGGAAATGATGATGTGATTTTATGATGATGATGATGATGATGATGTGATTATATGATGTTGATGACTCTGATGATAATGACAATGATGATTTGGTATTAATGAATGTACTCATAATGTGCAATGACGATGATGAGAAAGAGATGAAGGAGAAGAGGGAGAGAAGGAGATCATATACGATGATGATGATGATGAGAACGATATTAATTGTACTAATTATGATGATGATGATAATTGTACCAATGATAATGAAAATGATGACAACAATGACCATGACGATGATGATGATGATGATGATTTTTTTTTCTCACTGATAATGATGATCGATGATGATTGTATTGATGACAATGAAGACCATGACAATAATTACCATTGTCATCGTTGTCGTCCTCATACCCATTCTCAAGGGTAAAATGCCCATTCTCAAGGCCCATCCTTATGATTTTCACACATGATAGTTGACAAATCAACATCCTCAAGAATGCGAGGTCAATATTTTTCAATTAGACTCTACTTCCTCATCAATGGAACTTGCTATATATGACACTTGGAACCATAAAAAAATCATGGGAGGTTAATCCTTTTCAAATCCACTTATAATAGTCGAAAATTAATGACCTGTCTTTTGCATCTCATTCCCAAGGGCACCCTCAACTCCATTATGAATAATGTTTTGCATGGGAACTCTAATGTTGTTCATCCTAACTCAATGTCGTATCTTTTGATCTCATGTCTAGGGACATCCTCA
The DNA here is from genome assembly GCA_000966675.3 of Picea glauca. Classification (NCBI taxonomy): domain Eukaryota; kingdom Viridiplantae; phylum Streptophyta; class Pinopsida; order Pinales; family Pinaceae; genus Picea; species Picea glauca. Next base: position 991,385 of record JZKD02S1815824.1, read on the forward strand.
AATCCACTTGTGATAATTTTGTGCATGTGAATTTTAGTACTAACCATTTTAACCCAACAACATATCTTTTGAATCTCATGCCCAAGGGAATCCTCAACTCCAGTTATAATAATTTAATGTCTTCTGTCTCTAATATTATATATGCTAATTGATTGTCCTTTACTGTGAATATAATGCATAGGGCCATCTAGAAAAAACCAAGCCACACTCATGCTAGGAATCCAACCCATGTCCATGGCTAAGAATAAAATGTAAGAATTTTCCAAGTGTTCCTCAATTCCTCTTGTAGTAATTTCATGGTTGGGGTATCTACTATTAACAATCTTATTGAAACTTCTTATATTTTGGATTGATTCATTCCTAGGGTCATCCTTATATATATTATATATAATATATATTCTATATAATATATATATAAATAAACAATAAATAAATAAAAAATGAAAATAAAACAACATAAAACAAAAAATGAAATATGAAACAAAATAAAAATCGCATAGAGTACTCCTGTGCCACTATAAATAGTCTCACACTAGGGGTTACACAGATAGGCTAGGGAAAAAGTGTTTTCACACATGGGAGGAGGCTAGGGCACAATATTTACACACAGAGTGGACTGGAGAAGAGGACAGGAGGAGGGAGAGGCACACAAGAGGAGGGCACATGAGAGGAGGCTAGGGCACATGGATTTGCAAAGGAGGGAACACAGTTTTTCACCAGAGGAGGGCACATGGCCGAAGGAAATGGTTTGACTTCTTTCCCCTATCTCTTGAGTGTGCATGCTAATTGTTTGATGAAATTTTTTATAGAAATGATTGATAGAATGATTGATGAAATGCTTGATAGAATGCTTGAGAAACCAAATATGTTAGGTTAGAGCAACCAAATCTTAAAATTACAAAAATATGTTAGGTTCTAGAGCAATCGAATCCTACAATTTTAGGATGTGATCACTAAATTTTCATTGAAATGGCTAAGAATACTAGGTTTCATGCAAGAATAAAGAGCGTTTAAGTGCAATAGCATTATGTTTGTGAGCAATTGGAGAAGCATAAATTTTAGCTTGAGTTCTGTGAAACAAGATAGTTGATCACTAATGTAATGACAAAGGTACATATTCAAATGGATTGATAAGTCTTGTAGAGTATGAGGATAGACATGCATAGCTTTACTAATCCATGAGATGTTTCAATTTTGAGGAAAAACCCTTAATTCTAGATCATCCCACTTGGAGGCTTTGAGACCCAAATGTTATGGGAAAAACCTCTTAACGACATCCATGATATCCCATGTATAGGAAAAATATCCCCTAGAGATCCCTCGGAGGATTTGGTCATGGGAATTAAGCCTAAGAATATTTGTTTAGGTCAGAAGGGCTTGGTTTTCATCCCCATCCATGGTAAATGTCCTAAGACTCATTTGTACTGTGAAAACATACTAATAGTCCACATATTTCTAGTTAGAGTCCTTGATCATGGAAAATAAATCCTTTTTTAGGTCCCAAGGCCCTTATTTTCCTCCCCAAGATATAACATAGGCCTTGAATCTCATGTGTGGTGTGAAAAAATCATACTAGTGCCCATATCCCACTGAGAGTCCAAAGATACCTTAGAAAGTATATAAGTGGTTGTTTGAGCCCTAGTTCATGTCCCTTGAACTCAAGAAGCTTCATTTTGTGCCTAAGCTCTATATTCTCCTCCCCTTGCCATGATATATTCCCTAAGACCCATTCTTACTATGCATACATACTAATGGTTCCAAAGGTACCCATAGAGACAAAAGATCCCCTTCATAAGTCTTATTTGGTTGTTCATTGGTTCAATAACTATTACATGAAGCTTGATACTCAGAAGATTCAAATAGGGCCTTAACACCTTTTTTTCTTTTCCTAACCATGTTTAAGGCCCCTACTACCTTACATGGTGTGAACATCCTCGTGATGGATCTAAGTTCCTTCTTAGAGGCCTTGAGAGCCAACTATGATGCATAAAACCTATGCATTGTGCCCATATCCCACCCACAGGCCAAAGATCCCTTAGAGATGGTCTGTGTGGTGCTTCAAGGATTATTTCATAAACATTGAGATCACGAATATTTGTACAAGGCCTAGGTGACTTGTTTTCCTACCTAATCCATGGTATATCTCTTGATACGAAATATTATTTTCCATAATATATTAATGGTGTACACATTACCAATAGAAGGACTTACTCTTTTCCATTAAGCACGAGAAATATTTTCTTAGAGCATAAACCCACGATGCTTTCTTATTATGAAAAATGTACTATTGGCATGAAATATCCCATACAAGTGTCTTGTGTGGTTGTACAAAGACTACATCACAAAGATCAACGAGAATATTGAAATTGGGCCTAAGTTGTTGGATTACTGAGAGGGGGGGTGAATCAGTAATAACGTCATTATAATCCTTTTTCTTCAAATCTTATATCAATGTAGAAGTATTATCCAATAATGAGCATTAATAAATAAACAATCACACACATACACAGTACACCAGTGTTTTACATGGAAACCCAAATCGAGAGAAAACCACTGAATCATTTTTCTTATATGTCTTGAAGAATTACATTCATTGGAAGCACCAACTTCCTTTGTTTTCTAGCTGCAACTGGAAGGAGGCTCCAACCCCCTAGTTTCTCATGCTACAACCTAAGGGAAGCTCCAACTCCCCAAATCTCTGGCTACAACTAGAAGGAGGCTACGACCCCTAATGTTCTCTGTCTACAATCGGAAGGTGGCTACAACAACCTGCCCTTGCCCCGTCCTACCACCCTGAACTAGAAGTAGAATGATGGAACCGTTGTCACACTATCACTGTGAGATATACCGTTGTAAACCTGTACCAATAAATTTGAACCATGCATCAACAATGCATCAACCTATAATCAACTTGTACCAAAAACAAGTGCATCAACCATGCACCAACTTGTAATCAACATGTACCATAAACAAGTGCATCAACCATGCACCAACCTGTAATCAACCTATACCATAAACAAGTGCATCAACCATGC
>JZKD02S1815824.1:995232-1014647 GCA_000966675.3 Picea glauca
AACAATAATGAGTCATATTTACATCAAACACTATTGGGTCCATTACCCAAACCTTTGTGCTATGGGTCTTTCTTCAAGGGTTGACATCAATGACAACCAACCTTAATCAACATAAGTATCTTATGTTCTTTCCCTAACAATGGGTAAGATCCAATGTTCCATACGCTATGTCCAAAACTTATGAATAGTGATTGTATCCCACCTAAAGTCCATAGATCCCTTAAAGAGGATCTGTGTGGTGGTTTGAGGCCATGTTCTTGGCCATTAAGGACAAGAATAATTTTTTAGGGCCTAAGGCCATTATTTCCCTCCCTCGTCAATGGTAGAGGTCCTAATAGCCATTATTATTATTTAAATCATACCAATGTTACCCATATTCCTAATTGGAGGCCTTGATATTGGTCATTAAGCACATAAGGTTCATTTAAATCCCAATTCCCTTTTCTAATTCTCTGAAGCATATAAGGAACAAAATACCCTAACATTAGAAAAGGTATTCTAACATTATTTGGACCTCAATTTCTTCTCTTTAGTGACCAAATTGTTCAAGGATTATAATGGCATGATACATTCAATTCATCACCTAAAGGTGGAAAGGTATTTTAGATTTGGACCCTTTGGCTTACTACTCTCTTAACATGAAAATCATGAGAAAAACCATGGGGGACCTGAATTGGTTTATTCTCTCATGGAGAAACAAGCGTATCTGTTGGTGCAATCCTTAAAAAACTTTGGAGGTTATATCATGAATTCCAAGATAATTGCATTTTTGCCGCATCCTACAGTAAAGGACATCTACAAGTGCATATGTATTTAATTTTTTTGGAGGAGAAGTTGGTTGGATGAGTATGAGGCAATCCTTCATTGCATTAGCTAGTTCAGAGGCAGAACATGTTGTTGTGACAAAAGCTACTAAAGAAACTATGATTATTAATATTGTGCAACAATATTGGTATCCAACATGGTAGTTTGAAAATACAATGTGATAGCCAAAGTGCCATTGCAATGGCCAATAAGTCAACTTACAATGGAAAGAGTAAGCATATTGATGTGAAGTACCACTTTTTTAGTAAAATGGATGAGCAAGGTGTGGTGAAGTTAACAAAGTGAATAATGCAGTTGATGCACTAACAAAGGAAGTCAATGGAGAGAATTTGTCTTGTGTACAGAGGTGATTGGTAGTGACACTTTTTCAAAGTGATTGCCAAGTGGGAGAGTGTTGGAAAAATCCCAGCAATTGCTTTTGACATTGTAACATTAGCAAATTTGCATCTTTAAAATGGAATGTACATGGAACTTCCAAGTTTGTTCCTTGATTTTAGGAGGACAAAGCAAATGCCCAAAATTCAAAATTGTAAATTGTATTATTTGTAAGAACCAAAACAATGAATAAAGCGGAGAGGTGTTTGTCCTAGAATATCTATTTGTTGTGTTTGTATTGTATGATTATTTTTCTTTGTGATCTGTATTTTATGTCTTTAGATTAACCAACAATTTTTTTCACCAGGCAATTCCATTGTCTTCTGTCATGTTTTGCACTGTCATTAAGCACATACCCTACAAAATACCCAAAATACCCTATTCCACTGTCTTCCTATTATGAAAACATACCAATGGTTCCAAAGATACCCTACATAGATCTTGTGTGGTTGTTTAAGGACCGCATCACAACTATCATCCCTGATAAGATTCAAATAGGGCCTAAGCACCTTATGTTCTTTGCAATAGAAATGAAAGTTCGCAACAATTTTCCATGAATTTTCGTTGCACATACAACATTTGCGTCGTAAGTTTGGTCGCACATACAATTTGCCACAAATTTTCGTCGCACATACAATTTTCAAGTAGTATTATTTTTATTAAATAATCACATAGTATTATTTTCATTAAATAATGGCTATGAGTCAACCAACATTAATAGATAATAGCCAACGATAGTTAGCTTTGTGTAGAGGGGGTTAGCTAAAGTGTTGAAGCTTAAAGTTGCAAAAAACGTTTTAAGCTAGGGATATACATCAAACAATTGGATTTATGTTTGTCTCCTTTCTTATCAAAAGCGAGTTAGTTAGTTAAATTTGGTTGACTCTATTTTTGGTATTCACTTAGGTTTTTAGGTCATTAGCTTTGTTGTGGTTGTAACCCAAAACAATAGATGTATTATTCTTATTAAATAATCATATAGTATTATTTTCATTAGATAATGACTATGAGTCAACCAACATTAATAGATAGTAGCCAATGATAGTTGTCCTTGCTATTTATTAACAACTAGATTATGATAGGTTTTTCCACCTCCCAAAAAACAAAAAACAAAAAACATTTTCCATTAAAATTTCATATATCCTCTCATAAAACTTTAATGGTTAAAATAAACTTGATAACATTTTATAAAAAATTTAGTCTTAAAAGAATGTGACACGTTTTATATTAAAATCCCATACATGTGCCACTTATTTATGAAAAAATACAATCATATATATATGTCTTTTGGTTGCTTCTATAGTGAATTGCTAAATTAAGTGTATTTTGGGTTTGTTCAATAAGTTTATTAGTGTGTACATGTAATTAAAAAAAGATTTAGAGTTATTTTATAAATATAATAACCTTGTAAATAAATTGATAAATACTTTTATCCTATATAATAATAATAATAATAATAATAATAATAATTTAATTTTAAGATTGTAGCTAAGTCTAGTGGACGTCAAATTGGTGTATGAAGTTCTTTTGATTGTGGGACAAGGGATCCTTTCAGTGATACATACCCTACCCTTTCTAGATTTGAATTTTTTATGATTGTGGAATAAGGGATCCTTTCTCATACATACCCTCTAATATAAAGAGAAAACACACGTCTTAACCATTGGACCCAATAACTAAGTGGAGGGGTCCTTTATGGGAGAAACAAAAAATCTAAAATCTTTTATCACACAAACAAGAAATCTCATACACCAATTTAATATTAATTGACCATAAAAATAGATTATTATTATTATATACATATTAAATATCTAACCCAGTGGATTTATTAAACCGTTAAATATCTACCACCAGCATTCTTCTACCCCATTAGCTTATTAGTTATGTCCATCGATATTCTAGTGAAGTGGTAGTCGATTCTTTTTCTACCGTAGTGGCTTCATTGAGCTTATTCATTCTGTACTGTAGTGGCTTCATTGCGCTCATTCATTTTTTGCGTCGATATTCTAGTGAACGGAATGGGCAATCTAAATGAAGCAGAGTTCGAGCGTAGGCTTTTTGCCGCCGGACGACGACTGGCAAATGCACCTCGCGCCAAGCCTGGGCTGCTTCAGGCCTTAGAGGAAGTCGAGGCCTATTTATCCATGGTGAATCAATCACCTTCTGAATCAATTCTCAATGCAATGCGTCCATCAAAGGATGCATTGGTAACCCCAAAGTTTATGAGGAGCCGATACGCAGAAGTGAGGCTCCAGGTCCTCAATTGCCTCAGCAAAATCACGAAAATAACGGCACCCAATCAACCGTACGAAGACGATCTAATGAAAGATGTATTAGATCTCATTGTCAAAAGTTTTAAAGATCTGGGGAAGATGAACAGTCCTTCCTTTGCAATTAGGGTTTCCGTTGCAGAGGTGAGGTCGTGCGTAATAATGTTGGACCTTGAATTGAACGACCTCATCATTGAGATGTTCCAGTATTTTTTTTCTGCTGTTTCTGAGAATCCTTATTCTGAAGATGTACACGCTTCCATGCAAATAATTATGACCTCGATTTTGGATGAAAGTGATGATATCTCGCAGGAGCTATTGTCTGTTTTACGCAACAACTTGACAACAGAAATAGAGGAGTCTTCACCGGCCTCACATAAGTTAGCGAGGGATGTCGTTGCATCTTGTGCTAGAAGATTACATATTTGATGGAGCATGTAAGTAGATGTCCTCTTCTTTAAACATTGCACTAAACTTTGTTATCTGGATTGTTTAGGTTACTTTATGTCCTGCATAACACAGATTTATGTACTATGCCACAGTATTCAGAGTTCTCATTCTGAATGGATTTGTTTGGAAGCGTTAGTGCAGATTCCACAAAATAATTTGAAATTCTTTTGTTCACTATGCCTGATATAACATTGATATGGTCCACACCATTTTCCATTAGTGTTAGAAGGATGCTAGATAAGGTCGGTATATCTTTGTCTTTTATACCAGTTAAAAAAGATGTGGGTATTTGGTTTTTATGTATAATTTTTTAATCAGATTGTATGCACATGAGTGATAATTAGATTTTTTAGGGTAAATTGCATGTTGTGGATGGACTAAAGAAAGTCACCTATTTTTGTTTCCTCAAAATAGTGTTACCCGCCTTCACTGGTGACATTTGGGGATACTTTAGCAAGGTTATCATGTTGTTGATTGCATGAGGTGGCATGCTTATCTTCACCAGATCCAGAAAGACTTTTTCATGAAATTGTTTATCATGCTAGCTTAGTTGTGGTGTAGTTTAATGTTTTCTCCACATGTCACAAGACATATGCATGTGGAATGGTATGGCTTTAAGATGCTTCATTTGGCATTCCATATATTAATAATTGATTGAAATTAATGGTATAACCTTTTAGCTTGTGATAAATGGGAAACACCTAACCACATTCCTTTCACATTTCATAAACTTAAATGGTTTTACTACTTTCCTAGTAGTACCATAAGGAACATGTTTTCTCTTAGAAGTGTGTTCTCTCTTAGGTAACCTATATTACTAGGTGTATAGGCGAGAGAGCATCAAAGTCCAATCATATTAAGAACTTTTCCACCTCCCCACTTCATTCATTCCATTCACATAAAACATTATCCTTTTCATGTATGATTTCTTAAGGGTCAAAAGGAAAGGTCAAACCTAAATCCTGAAATAAAGAAAGCCATTAAGGCTAAGAGGTGAAGAGAACAACTAAAAGACAATCATGGAGCTCAAGTAATGCCCCTCACTATGAGGAAAGTCACAGTCCCTAGTTTGTCTATGAATATCTAAATAAAATGGACTCATTCAATAAACTAAACATTTAAAGAAAAAGGCTTAAGGGGTAGTGAAAAACAACCCACATGTTGGTAATTGGATGCTAACCTCCCTCAAGAAAGTATTTATAAAGAAAAAACCCTAGCATAATAAATCTAGCTGAATAATTAAATGAAGACCAAGACTTGTGCATGTCTAGTACTTTGAGAGTCATCACATGAACTAGCTCACTTTCCCTTTCATTATTATTAATCATTGTTATTACCTATCTTTCACCTAGATACTTGGAAAGTATGGGTGTCTTATGATTTGACTCATGTATAAGGTTGTAAGTTGTTCCCTTTCATAAAACCTAGGCAATTAATAAAAATAACTCCTTTGTTATGATGTGTTATAGGATGTTACGAGGTGCCACCAATTAATTTCTTACTAAGCGGCTAGACCAATAACTTCAAGCACCTATTATATTTTGGGATGTGTGTATATTTTTTGTATCATTTAGTGAATGGGGAAGTAATGGTTGAATCATTTGACTAGTCTCCAATCATTTATGTGGGCATCCACATTTTTTGGGGGATTTACCTCCATTGGATTCTACTTGGTCTTTAGTGTTTTTTTTTATATTGTATTTGACCTTTTCTAATAGGGACATTATACCTTGTTAGCATATTATTGTATTATTTTATTAATACTTGTATTTGGCGCGATGTTTTTATAGGACAAATAGTTTTTGAGCTAGTGGTTTGAGCTAACACATGATTTTATATTGTAATTGAGGAGACTTCTCACTTATAAAAGGAAAATTGTTTCTCCATTTGAAATAGTTGGAGATTAATGAGAAACATGGGCTACTCAGATCTATTGTGTATCTATTTCTCTTCTTATGAGGTTCTGTCTATTTTTCAAAGGTTACATCATTTTTCTTTAAGGTTACTTGGAACAACACTTCTGCTACAAAGACCAAAAAAGTGCTAATATGCTTCACTTGAAAGGGTTAGTTGTAAGTTCATTCACCATCCATTTGATGATTTCAGTTTCATTGTTCACTCATTAAGATAGGAAGTTCACATTAATAAAGGCTCCTTCATACACCAATCCTTCCTTAAGAGAGGCTCCTTCATACACTAATCCTTCCTTACAATCTTGAAGAAATTCTTTAAAACCTAGGTGGTGCTTGAGAGACAATCCCTGAGGAATCTTTCAACATCATTTTTCTTAAAGCCTAGGATTTACTTGGATATGAAGTGGTGACTCCATAGCTCTCTAAGGCAATCCAGCAACACAAAACCCTAAAAATCAGTTTTTATTCTTTTATATTTTATTTCAGCTATATCTCATATCTTTCACATTTTGCAGATTGGTCAAATTTTCACTGTGTATCCTACACCAGTAATTTAAAGGTTTGAAGCATTTATGTTGTTTATCTTTTTCTTACCAAGTCCTTGGTTCTCTGGAAGTGGGATTACATGTCTAATTATTCATCTCACTGCCCAAGTATTCATCTCCTCAAACTAGGTATTGTTCCTGATTTCCATTGTTAGGGTTCGTTAACTGTTTGAATTATAGCAAACAACGTCTCATTAAATAGTCACATTTCTATTAAATATAATGTAACCTCAACAGTTTGACTTACACTGCCAGTTGTACTGGAGATTTGTACTTTCTATTTTTGTCTTGCTTGAGCATATTTAGCTCAGCCATCTCCCATTACATTGTAATCTCTTCACAACTTCGTTTTTGTACTCTTTTCAATACATTTGAATATACTATTTTCTGTTCTATCTTACTCTCTGCATTTCTTGCTTCAGAATTTATCAAGGTATCAGAGCTTCAGCAGTAAGCCTCTTCACACAGTTTGGACAGCAACTCAATCCTCACAGCGTAGAGCTTCACGGATCTTGAGAGCACGCGACACAGTATCTTTCAAAATGTTTGGAGAGCAGTCCATCATACTCTTGAAAGATCCTCGTAGGAAACTTTCACGAGGAAGCAGAGACCGAGAAAGAAGAAACTCTAAAGTTTCTTAAACAATTTTTCAAGAATCATCAAAGATTGACGAAGAAGAGTTGTAGAACGGAAGAACGTTTAAAGAACTCGTAGAATATGTTCAAGATCTTTAAAGATTGTTGCAGAAGGCAACATCATTTAAAGTTTTTTGAAATTCGCTCAAATCTATCAAAGATTGTAGCAGAAAACGAAGAACTCGTGTATTTCTTTCAAATCTTTGAAAGATTCACAAATCTTTCTTCCACAAGAGTAAAGAACGCGTCTCAAGTGAAAAGAACAACCATTGAGGCCGTAAGACTCGTCCTGAGAATGTATCTGAAGAGGGAAACCAGTTCAGAAGGGATGAGGAGAGCGCAGAAAAGGAAAAAGCATTTCAGTCGTTAGATCTTACGTAGAGGCCCGATAGCCGTTGGATCAGCGAGAAAGTTCACAAGGTTTAGTCCTCTGGAGTGCACATGAGAGATTTCGACTTCTGAAGTCGTGAAATCCTGACATCATCTGGACCATCCATCAAGAGACACATGACGAGATCCTATTCCATCGCAAAATCAGTAATTGGGAGTTGGACGCGCAAAGACAATTGCACTCCAAAAACTCCGATACACGATATCGCGAAATCCCAAGTGGACTTGTGAGTCGTCCATCTCAGAGGATAGGTGGCAGCAGATCCAAGCCATCACTCCATCGACATTTCAAAGTTCACAGTTTTGAAAGACCAACGCAACAAGAGTTCAAAACTTGCGAAATCGCGATTCCTTAAATAGCGATCAGATCTTAGCCATCCATTTTACTGGACACGTGGCGGACATCGAGGAACCCCTCAGCATTTTGGCATTCGGGGTTTCAAGTTGTCAGAGAAATTTGACGTCACAAGTTGCGAAATCACGAAACGACACAGACCATCCTTCTTGTGGGGACGTGTGGAGTAAATCCGAGGACTCGGGAAAAGTTCTGAAAAGGAAAGGGCCATCGGCGCATCGAGATTCAGCAAATCGTGAATCTTGAGAACAAGTGATCAGGTTTCTTTATGGTGAAAACCCCGTAAACGATCAGAGCCATCCATTTTGAGGAGACACGTGGGTGATATCGGGAGAGCCCATTGGCACATTGGGATTTGATGTTTCGCAAATCCCGAGGACAAGAAACATGAGCACTTCAAAAATCCGAAGTCTAACATCTCGACAGGAGGTAAACTTTGTTGTGGGGCCCAGCTGATGTCATCTCGTCAAAACGAAGGATCGGGAATCTCTATGGGGAAATCCCCAAAGCAGACTTCAGCCGTCCATCTGTTCAGGACGTGTGGCAAAGATCGAGGCTTTCAGAAAATTTCCCGAAAACAGAGTCAATCGGCATTACGAGATTCAAAAAATCGTGCATCCTGGAGACGAGAAGTCCAAAACCTATCAAATCGTGAATTCGCAAGGAGAAATCAGGACCATCCATCTATTAGGACGCATGGAGGTGATCAAAGAAATCACAAAATTTCCCAAAAGGAAAGCATCATCAGTAAATCAGAGATCGGGGAATCGATGAGTCAAAAGAAATCATCATCAAAACTCGCAAAATCCTTATTTGCGATATCCCTATAAGATCTGGACCATCAGATCACACAAGATCTAGACCATTGAATTGTCCAAAGACAATTTTTTGCATTTTGGCGATTTGAAAGTCAAAGAGCTGGAAAAGCCCATAGCGCTTTAATAGTAAGGTGTGTGGTAACATTGCAAGGAGACTAAAGGAAAATTCAAGCCCGTTAAGCTCCCTTCGGCCATCGACAAATCGACAAATCGACGATCGGAGCTAAATCCGAAATTTCCCTCTGTTTTTTATTCTACAATTTTTTTTATGGTGTCATCTAGCAACTTAGGACCAACTCAGGGTCCGATTCTACTGGGAAAGAATTACGAGTTTTTGTCTCTTCGTATGAGATCATTATTGCAAGCACAAGAGTGTTGGGAACCAATGGATCTTGGATATGTGGAACCGGATCTAGCTGCCCTCGCTGCCATGACAAATGCACATAGAATTGCTCAGGCAACACTGAGGAACAAAGAAAATAAATCAAAATTCTGGATTCAAAACTCTGTGGATGATTCGATTTTCTCGAAAATCACAGGCGCTGGTACTTCAAAACAGGCCTAGGACATCCTTAAATCTTCCTATCAAGGAAATGATAGGGTCAAAATAGTGAAACTGCGGACCTTGTGGATGCAATTCAAGACTCTAAGGATGACAGAGTCTGAGACTGTAGATCGTTTCATGACCAGAGTCATGGGAATTGTGAACCAGATCAGACTGATTGGTGAAACCATCACTGATCAACGAATTGTTGAGAAAACTCTCAGAAGTCTACCCAAGAAATTTTAAATGGTTCTAACAAAAATCCTTGAATCCAAGGATCTGTCAAGATTTTCAACAGATGAGTTAATTGGTTCTCTGGTGACACATGAGACCAGACTGCATCTTATAGATGAGTCAATCTCCAATGCTTTCAAAACTCAATTCTCCTTCAGCAGAGGGAGAGGAAGAGGAAGAAGCAGAGGTCACCAAGGAAGAGGGAGCAATCAAAGTAACTCTCACTCCAGTGGAGGAAATAGAGAACAATATCCGAATCAAAATTTCCAAGGTCAAAGACATCATCAACAAAATCAACATCAGAATTTCCAGCCTCAAACAGGTAGAGGGAGAAGATCAAATGAAAAAACAATCATACAATTCTATTACTACAAAAAGTATGGGCAATATGAATCTGAATGCAGGAGGAAGCAAGCAGATCAGGTCTCAGGCAGAGCACATGTGTCAAATCACACAGGAGAAAACTTAGGAGGTATGTTTCTTTCGTGCCACAAGACTGAACATCAACATAAAGATCTCTGGTTGTTGGATAGTGGATGCAACAATCACATGACAGGTAACAAAGAATTACTTTCATTCATTGATTCTTCAATCTCATCTGATATTACACTTGGAAATGATTACTTAGTCAAGGTTCAAGGAAAAGGAACTGTTCCTATTCTTACTAAACAGAATGTAAAGAAAGACATAAACAATGTCTATCATGTCCCAGAATTAAAACATAATTTGCTAAGTGTAGGACAGCTTATTGAACATGGCTATAAGGTACTTTTTGAGAGAACATCTTGTAAGATATATGACAAAATCCCAAGAAGAAAATTGATTTCTGAAATCCATATGACTCCAAATAGGATGTTTCCCCTTACCCTCAGAATTTCAAATCTGAGTCAACCATATGCACAGAGTGCATCAACCCTGAATGAGACTATGGTTTGGGATACAAGATTTGGACATCTACCATTTTATAGTCTAAGTCTTCTTCAGAGACACTCCATGGTCAAAGGTCTACCTATATTTAAAGAGCAAATTCCCCCATGTGAGTCTTGCATACTTGGAAAACACAAGAGAACCAGTTTTCCACAGTCTTCCAATCAAGCCAAACAACATCTTGAACTTGTTCACACTGATCTATGCGGACCAATGCAAACAGAGTCATTAGGTGGTAGTTTTTACTTTCTAACATTTATTGATGATTTTAGCAGTAAAATATGGATCTATTTTCTCAAACACAAGTCTGAAACATTTGCAAAATTCAAAGAATTCAATGCAGAAGATGAAAAATAGAGTGGCAAATATATCAAAGCACTCAGGTCAAATGGAGGAGGAGAATACAGCTCCAGAGAATTTGCAAATTTCTGCAAATCTCAAGGAATTATCATGCAAACAACAACCAGGTATACTCCACAATAGAATGGAGTGGCTGAAAGGAAAAATCAGACCATAATGAATATGGAAATAACACTTCTTAAAGAAAAACACCTGTCAAATACTTTTTGGGCTGACGCAGTAGCATGCTCAGTTTATCTCCTAAATAGATCACCAACCACAAGTCTGAAGATGAATGTTCCCCAAGAAGCATGGAGTGGGACAAAGCTCAATGTAGCGCATCTAAGGACATTTGGATGCATAGCATATGCTCACATACCTTCCGAATTAAGGAAGAAACTTTATGACAGAAGTGAAAAATGTATTTTCACTGGCTATAATGAAACATCCAAAGCTTATAGGCTTTACAATCGCATCACCAAGAAATTAATTCTCAGCAGAGATGTACAATTTCTGGAAAATAAATTCTGGAATGATTCTGAAAATCAGCAAGTGGTCAGTCAAAATCCATTGTTGCCAAGTTCTGAAAACACAGAAAATTCAGAATAGCAAGCACCTCACACTTTTCTTCCAAGATTGCAATTACAAAGACAACCTAAAAATTCTCAAGATAACTCAACTTCCAGCAGAGAATCATTCTATGAACCACAGAATTAAAGAACTCAAAGTTTGAGAGAAATCCATCGGCACTTGGATGACTTCGAGAGACACAATCTTATTTCTTTAATGTCATGTCAACCTACATCCTTTAAGGAGGTAGCTAAGGAGCCACATTGGGTTCAATCCATGAACTAAGAAATTGACTCCATTGAGAAGAAAAAGACATCAGATCTTGTTGATTTGCTAAGACACAAGAAGAGTATTGGTGTCAAGTGGGTTTACAAAACTAAACTCAATGAAAAAGGGCAGATTGAAAAGCACAAGGCAAGACTTGTTGCCAAAGGATTCTCACAACAACCAGGTACTGATTATGGTGAAACTTTTGCTCCAGTAGCAAGATTAGACACTGTAAAGACTCTATTGGTCATAGCAGAACAACACAAATGAAAAGTATACTAGATGGATGTCAAATCAACATTCTTGAATTGTTTCTTAGAAGAAGAAGTTTATGTTGATCAACCACCTGGATTTGAAGTCCAAGAGCACCCAGCCAAAGTGTATCGGTTGAAGAAAACCTTGTATGGATTAAAACAAGCTCCAAGAGCTTGGTACAGCAGAATTGACACTTATCTGATCAAAAGTGGTTTTAGCAGAAGCCAAAATGAGCCAACTCTTTACACCAAAACAGATCAACACGGTAAAATTCTAATTGTATGTTTATATGTTGATGACATGATCTACACAAGAAATCTTGAGTTAACAGATTTCAAACATGCCATGCAATCTGAGTTTGATATGACAGATCTTGGCATAACGAAATATTTTTTAGGGATTGAGGTTCATCAATCAGCCAAAGGCATTTTTGTTTGTCAGCAAAAGTATGCAGTAGACATCATCAAAATATTTCGCATGGAAGGATGCAATCCAGCAGAAACCCCCATACCATTAGGCACAAAATTGAGCAAGAATGATGAAGTTCCTACAGTGGACTCTACTTTATACAAAAGTTTAGTAGGCATTTTGTTGTATCTTATAGCAACTAGTCCTGATATTATGTATGCAGCCAACTTTGTTTCCAGATTCATGGAATCACCCAAAGATTCGCATTGGAAAATGGAAAAACGAATTCTGAGATATGTTGTAGGAACTCTCAATTTTGGCTTATGGTACACTAAATCTGATAGTAATCAACTTTCTGGTTACACAGACAGTGATTTTGCAGGCAACCTAGATGACAGGAAAAGCACATCTAGACATGTTTTTCAACTGGGCACTGTAGTGTCCCCAAGGTTGAGCCTCGTTACAGATCATGATATATACAATGAATTGTAAATGTGTTCTATAGGCTGGTGAGGCAAGTTTTGTATAAGTTGGAAGGCTTATGTGTTTGTTAGGCCAGGAAGCCTAAGTGTTTGAAGGCCAGGAGCCTGTTGTTGTACTTGTATGTATGCAGAATAATCAATAAAATATAAACACTGCCAGGTGCAGACCGACCATGATGAATGAGTGAAGGGAGACTGAGCGTCCACAGAGTGGGTAAGGAACTAGGGGCTGGAAGGTGGGAAAGAGGCTAAGTGGTGAGCCTAGGGGCTAATCTTAGGGGGGCTTAAACTTGAAAATAATATTTTAATATTATTTCAAAAGATATGTGCATCATATGTTTTTATCCTAAGTCCTTTTGGAAGGACACGTGATTTCCCAAATGGTGGGAGGAACGCGTGCTGGTGGAACACATGCAGTTCCATGGGTGACAAGTGTCAATCGTAGTGCATGCACTAAAAGGCTGGGACGAGTCCTGAGAAGGGTCCCTCCTCCTCCATTCGACCCGGGTACATCCCTGAGTGTGAGGGGTGCGATCTTGTCTACAGGAGACCTCGTGCAATCCTGAAATGGGGGGGGGGAGGAAGAGCCTGTGTTTGTTCTGCAAAATCCATGTACACCCTCTGTTCTGGGAGCCAAGAATATTGGGTTCGTCTAAAAATCTAGTTTACTCCTTACCCGTTCGAAACCAAGGAGTCTGTGTAATTCCCTATGTGGATTGTTGTCACGCGTTCCCAGAATCAACACCGTGAGACCTTACCGCCATTGTTGAGCTTGTGTGAGAAGCCCAAGTTTGTATTCCCAATTGACTGTGGTGGGCACGTAGTTTTGGACTGTGTGAGGCTTGTTGGCCTATGAGCGACTCCCTCCAGGTGAGAGAGTGCACAGAGGAAGGAGAGAGCTCTTGGAAGGAACCCTGTAGCTGCCACAGAACCCGAAGACTTCTGGTTTGGTCTGTTCCTGTAACCTAAGGTAAGGGAGACTGGCAGCCGAAGGACTGTCCAAGTGACAGAGAAGGTGCACTCTCCTAGGGTGGAACAAGCATGTGGAGAATGAGGGTCTGTGGGCAGTAAGCCTGGGAGATTCCTGGGAGAGCCTTCTTCCTGGTGGTTGTGTGTGACTGAATTCCCTGTAACCTTAGCCTGAGTCTGAATTCCTTTCCCTGGGGTGGAGCTCAGTCCCAGCTCGAGGGTGACCCACTGTTGAGTTGAGGAGCAGTGCGATATACGGCTGGGAGGTTCATGGAAGGCCTTCATTTGGTTGGTGAATTTCTCCACTGTCACAAGATAAGTGTTTAATTATATTTTTACCACATTTAATCATGATTGTACTGGATCTGTTATCATGTTTTCTGCTATGAAAATGAATTACTGTTGAAAGCTATAGATTGTCTAATTATAACAGTAACTATATGTTTATTTTGAGAATTAAAATGTATCTCTTTGTTGTTACGCATGTGATTATACAATTCTGTATGTTTTATGTAAAATTCCATGTACAGATTGGTTAGCGAGAGGTTTCAAAACCTTGGTAAGCAAAAAGGTACACTACAAATTGGTATCAGAGCCAAGGTTTCAATGCTGAGCCTAGATGGGCCAGTGGAGCAGTCTTTGGACTGAGAATGTGAGGGGAAGTTGAGTCGGGAGGACCAATTTCGGACCCTAGTTTGCTCCGAAGCATCAAGGAGACACTTGACGAGTTTTTATTAAGAACTCAGGAAGTATAGCGATGCTATGAAACCGTAGGCTGGTGTGGTCTATGGCCACGGGGAGATAGGTCTCTACACCAATGGTGTTAGAACCTTAGGATCTGTTCGAGAGGGAAGGCGAGCCCTCGTGACCATCGGATCTGGAAAAATGTGCATAAGGATTAAAATTCCTTTGGAAATGGCACAGGTGTGTGGAAATCGCGATACACGAAATCCCAAGTTAGTTAGAAACTGTCTGAGCCGTCAGATCTCGGTCGAAAAACTCGACAGCCGTTGGATCCGCCAGGAGGTGTCTGAAGGTTAAACCTCCAAGACTAGGGGTGAAAGATCCAAAATAGATATAGACCATCTGTAAAACAGAGGACATGTGTCGTGATATTTTCCATTCCGGAAAATCGGAATCGTGATATCGGAGTCATCGGGAAAAATCCCGACAAGGGAGTCGTCTATCGGTATTTGGGCCATCGGGATATCAAGAATCGCAGGGAAAAGAAGTCCATTCTTTGTGAAACTCTGAACCTTGAAACCCTGAGGAGAGGTTTGACTACAGTCATGAGGTAGAGGTCACGTGGACTAGGAGCTAAGATTGGAGGGCTAACGTGTGAAGGATGTGTCGGGATTCGGAGAATCGTGAATCCTAAGGACATGTGCTTTTGAAAATTGGGAAGTCTGAAACCCTAATAAGAGTAAAAGACTGTGGTCTTATGAGAGGTGGTCACATGGACCTCGACATAACCAGGGGCTAAGGCAAAGGCGCATCGGCAAATTGGGGATCGGGAGTTCGTGAGGACAAGAATTCATGTCATCGGGGATCACGAAACCCCGACTCCCGAAGCTTCAATCAGGAGATGTTCCATGTAGACGCATGAAAAGTACCACGTGCCAGTGAGTGGGAATACAAGACAAGAGTGGTGGGACCCTAATGACGTCACCGAAGGTGACGAGGATCCTCCGAAACACACCATGTACCACTACGGTTCAGGATGACAGCTGTGTTGTAGACCCGTAGAATAAGGTAAATCGGAATTTCGAAAGTTGGGGGTGGGGAAGGAGAGTGAAACGAGAGTTCTCTAGTACCGAAACTTCAAAACCCCGAAACTCAAGGTTCCGAAAGTTCCAAAATACTGAAAACTGAAGTTTCGAACACCCAGAAAGTGTAGAGCTGAACAGAGCTTAGAAAATTCATGAAGTTGAAAACACTTTCTTAAACTCGATTGTCAAAAAAGACGAGGAATTGTCAAGAGACGAAGGCTCGACAAATTCGATTCATATCCGCATTATATTGCAGAAGACTGACGAGTGCCAGAACGTTTTGGGAAATTGCCTCAAACACAAAGAAATGGGAGAGATACATGATACTTCCAGTTCAAGAAACTTATTTAAAACGAAATGTCTTTTTATTTTGTCCGAACTGGCTTATAAATATTGTGGATTGTTTGTGAAATTTTAATGGACTCACAAACTTCAAATTGAATTGCATAGTGCATCTGCAGAGTTCAATGAAGGTCAGGATTCCAGTTAACCAACACCGAGTATGGAGTGGGGAAAAGTGCAACTTACCCTTGAAATAGAAGATGAACGGGAAGGAAAGGATGTTAACCTGGGAGTCGAAGGATCGAACTCTAATGGGCATGGAAAAGAGATGGATAAGGAATGACATGTGATGAAAATCATTGAATGGATGCAAAGAGAGGCCAAGGAGTGTCGATCTAATAGCTAAAAGCTCATGAAAGTCAGGGACCAGTAGGGTGCATTAAACTTAAAATTTTTAAAGAGTCTGGAAAGAATAGAGAAGAAACTTGAGAAGGGAAGAGACTCAGGTACGACAGAGAGTTGCAAAAATCATGGGAGAAGAAGTAGATCAAGGAGTGGTAGCCGACATCATAGTCTCTCCCAAAAACATTTGGACAAGGAGACACACAGCAACTTGAGCCCGTCCCCTACCAGAAAACATCAAAAATATGGAAGGGAGGAATTGAAAGGAGAGATGAATAAAATTAAACCTCCAACATTCGATGGAGAACATAAGAAGGAGGAAGATGATGAGACATGGTTTTTGGGCATGAAGAAATACTTCTAACTGCAGAATTATTTTGCCTGTGCAGAAGGTAGAATTGCAATGTACGAGCTGAAAGGAAAAGCATCCATGTGGTGGGATCAGTTTGTGCAGGTGCAACACATCAGAGAGAAAGAGGTCACTTGGAAGGAATTTATGAGATATTTCGAGAAGAAATACCTGACTAAAATATACTATGACAGAAAGATGAAGGAGTTCTTCGAACTCAAGTTGGGCAGTATGACCATTGATGAGTATGAACGAAGTTTTCTGNATCTTTTAAAGAGCCCAGGAAAGTTGAAGGGAGTGAACAGATGCCAAGGCCTCCACCCATGGAGTGTTGGGGCTATAAAGGGAATCATAGGTACAGAGACTGCCCCCACAAAAAAGACAAAGAAAGAACTATCCATACTATTCAACAAGCTGAAACACTGGAGGATATGGGCAGAAAAATGCCGAGGATCTATGCAGCCCTGGACAATAAGCAAGCGAAATTTCAATCGCACATGATTGAAGTGGAAGGTATGATCAACAACCGACCACTTGTTATTTTGATTGATTCAGGGGCTAGCCATAGTTATGTATATCCTAGAGTGGTGGAAAGTTTGCATCTAATGAAGAGAAAACATGAGAAGTCTTGGTTAGTGCAGTTATCCACAAGGACCAAGAGGAGGGTCACTGAATTGGTTAAGTCATGTTCAGTGGATATGAAAGGAATGAGCACTAAGGCTGAATTGAACAGTCTGCCTTTAGGCTCATATGATTGCTTAATTGGGATGGACTGGTTGGACCAACACCATGCCCTTCTAGATTTTCGTAACAAGAGGTTCACATGTCTAGGCGAGGAGGGAAATCAAGTAACAATCCAAGGAATTCCTAGAGCCGTGGCTGTTAGAGAAATCTCATCCATGCAGCTGAAGAAATGTTATCGGAAAGGCTGGCAATTATTTTCATTCCGGGTGGAAGAAGTATTACAAAAATGTGGTCTTGAATCTGGAAGACCATAGGGTGCTCAAAGAGTTTGAGGACGTGTTTCAGGAGGTTCCTGGACTACCTCCGAAGAGGGACATCGATTTTTCTATAAATATGATGTGTGGAGCAGCTCCAATTTCAAAGGCTCCTTATAGAATGAGTACACCAGAGCTGAAAGAGTTGCAACTGCAGCTCCAAGAGCTACTAAAGAAAGGTTAAATTCATCCCAGCATATCATCGTGGGGAGCCCGAGTCCTATTCGTGAAGAAGAAAGATGGGACAATGAGGCTATGCATTGACTTTCAACAGTTGAATAAAGTCACTGTCAAGAACAAATATCCTCTGCCAAGGATTGATGATCTTTTTGATCAGTTGAAGGATGCGAAAGTATTTTCAAAAATAGATCTCCGATATCGATATCACCAAGTGAGAATAAGGGATGAGGACATCAACAAGACCGCCTTCAGAACAAGGTACGGTCATTATGAGTTTACAGTGGTGCCGTTTGGATTGTCCAACGCACCTACTATCTTCATGTGCTTAATGAATGGAGTGTTCAGAAATTATCTGGACAAGTTTTTCATAGTCTTCTTAGACGATATCTTGGTGTATTCCGAGACAGAGGAAGAACATGAACAACACCTTAGAATGGTGCTGCAGGTGTTGAGAGAACACCAGCTATACGCAAAACTGAGCAAGTGCTCATTTTACCAAAAGCAGATCCATTACTTGGGACACATTATATCAGAGGAGGGGATCGATGTGGATCCTGAGAAGGTGCAAGCCATTCAAGAATGGACAGTGCCAAGAAATGTGGTGGAAGTAAGATCTTTTATGGGTCTGGCAGGCTACTATAGGAGGTTTATATCCGGATTCTCAAAGATAGCCCATTCTATCACTTCCTTGCAAAGAAAGGGGAAGAAGTTCCAGTGGACTGATGAATATGAGAGCAGCTTCCAGTGATTGAAGCAACTAATCACTAGTGCTCCAATCCTAAGGATTGCAGATCCAAAGAAGGATTATGTAATGTGCACAGATGCATGTAAGGAAGGGTTGGGAGGAGTTCTCATCCAAGAAGGATTTGTAGTTTGCTATGAATCCAGAAATTTGAAGGAACATGAGAAGAATTATGCCACTCATGATTTGGAGTGGGCAGCAATCGTCCACGCCTTGAGAAAATGGAGACATTACCTCATGGGAAAGAAATTCGAATTAAGAACAGACCACAATGGCCTGAAATATATATTTGATCAGCCAACCTTAAATGCCAGGCAAATTAGATGGCTGGGATTTCTGTGTGAATATGACTTTGATATCAAGCATATGAAAGGGAAAGAAAATAAGGTGGTTGATGCACTCAGCAGAAAAGTGCACGAATTACATGCTACAACCACTATCATGTACAAAACTAAGATTAAAGACATGATTCTTGAAGCTGCAGATGCTGATTTGTAGTACAAAAGACTTGTAGCAAAGCTACAATAGCATGAGAAACCACAAACCCAACCCAGGAAAGTTACACCTTGAGAAATGATAGTTTACTTCTGTATAAAAACAGAGTGTATGTACCTAATGATCGAGAATTGAAGCTGGCAATTCTAAAAGAAATGCATAATGTGACTTATGTTGGTCATCCCGGATATCAAAAGACTGTGGCAGCAGTCAAAAGCCATTATTTTTGGTCGGGTTGAAGAAAGAAATTGTTGAATACATCACCAGATGTATGGAATGCCAAAGGGTTAAGACTGAGCATAGACACCTAGTAGGGTTGTTGCAGCCTTTACCTATTCCTGAATGGAAATGGGACGTGGTAACAATGGATTTTATCACAGGATTTCCCAGAACAAGCAAGCAACATGATTCAATCATGTTGGTGGTGGACAAGCTTACTAAAGATGCCCATTTTATTCCACTGAAAACCACCCACAGAGCAGCAGATGTTGCTGATATTTTCCTAAAAGAAGTTGCACGCTTGCATGGAATTCCTAAGATAATTGTGTCTGATAGGGACCCGAAATTCACTTCAAATTTCTGGAAAGGATTGTTCAAAGGATTTGGAACGAATCTGAACTTTAGTAC
>JZKD02S1815824.1:1054213-1072611 GCA_000966675.3 Picea glauca
CAGATTACTAGGGACGTCTCCCTTGGACTAGCCATCCTAAATAGAAAGAGCTCCCCATTGAGGTGGCAGTGGGTGGGGAAGCTCCTGTTACGCCAGTTTGAAGCCTTGACTCAAGATACCAAAACCCTTCCTACAAACCGAGCGATAACATAACCCCTTTTGGTACCCCTTCGAGTGGTAGCGCATCAGACAACACCTATGTACAAATCGACCTAGATTTCTTGAAGCCCTCTTTAGATAAACCAATCGACTGCCTGACTGCTATAGTGCCACCAAGAACAACACTCGGGAAGATACTCTCTAGTACTTGGGTAGTCAAGTAGTACGGCTAAGGGTATGGTCTATCCTCCTTAGTTAGTGCCCTCAGATAATGGGTCGAGTACTATTGTTGGACCCTGCATGTATATCAGAGAGATATAGCATAGGGAAAACCCTTGTCTGTAGAACCCTTGAATACCTAACCCTTGGGGGATAGAAACATAAACAAATTAAAACAGACAATATCTGTTGCCGTGCAACTGTGTTTGGGTTGCCAAATCACTACACTTTTGTTACTGGTTAAGCATTTGGGGTTTTCACCATTGCAGTATTCTTCAAACCGGAGTATAACTCCACAGGTGTAAAAAGAAAAAGTTTGGAAATTTGTTTCAAGTTATTTGAGACCTATTCCATTGGATTCATCTCTTCTCCCTTATCACATTAATCCATATCATTTTTTGGCAAAATTTTTGACCTTGCCTACCCCTTTTTAGTTCACCCATCCTCATGGCCCATACCTATAGCCAAGACCTGGAAGCTTGCTTCAACACCTTGCAATCTCGTCTCCTCGAGACCCAAAAAGAAGTGAAACAACTCAATACCAGTGTTTCCTCCATCGATACAATCATCAATACAACCATAAATACAGCCATGCAATCCTCAATGGAGGAAGTCAAACAAGAACTGACCACCTAGATTGAATCTATCTTTGCATCACTCTGTACCAAACTGAACATCCCTACAGATGACCCTTTCTCTAATGCACCTCCAAAGACTGAAGGTGAACATTCCTCCCATTCCCATACCTTTCAGCACCATCACTTTCAATGTGACCTACGCCTTTCATGGGTGGATGTGGCCAAATTTGATGGCTCGGACCCCATTGGTTGTGTAACCCAAATGGAACATTATTTCTCTTTATATGGCATTACATATGACTTGGCCAAACTCCGGTATGGCATTCTCCATCTAGATTAAGAACGTTGGCAATGGTGGCAATGGAGAAAAACTTCCCGTCAAGGGTATATTGCTTGGACCCAATTTGTGACTGAGCTTTATGAATGCTTTGACACTAAAACCAACCATTTGGGTCATTTGACAAGGTTGAAACAATCAGGAATAGTAGAAGACTTCATAGCTTCCTTTGAGTGCCTAGCTTTTCAAACAGAGGGCATGACTGATGCCTTCTTTCGAGAGTGTTTTATCAGTGGCCTCAATGATGAGATTCAGGCCCATGTCCTCATGGCTTGACCTTTGAGTTGGGTGGAGGCTACTAAAAGAGCTAAAGAAGCACAATAGGTTGTATCCTCTCAAAACTGAAAACCCTCCTTTATCCCTTTCCCTAAACCCGTAAATCCCACTACTCCCTCCACCCCATTAAATATCCAAAAATTGATTAGGGATGAAATGGTTGAATGACAACTCAAAGGCCTTTGTTATAATTGTGATGACAAATATTTCTCGGGCCACAAGTGTAAAGAACAGAATATTTTTATGGCCATCTCTGAGGATATTTTGGAAGAGGATGTTGAATCTCCCCTTGTGTATGAGTCACCTAAAATCACTGACACAACCCCTCCCTCAGACCCTCCCAAAGTGGAATCGGTCATTTCCCTCAATGCTCTCACTGGCTTCTCTACTCCCCAAACCCTCAAGTTAATCGGTTACATCAAGCATCAAAAGGTAATCATTTTGATTGATAGTGGAAGAACCCATAATTTTATTCATCACTGCATTGCCCAAGAAACGCGTTGCTACATCCATGTCGTCAACAATTTCCAAATCATGATTGCCAATGGTGGTTCCATGAAATGTGGAGGGTGTTGTGAAAATGCCCATCTCCAAATCAGTTACTACCACCTAAAATCCCATATGTTTATTATCGACATGGGAGGTTGTGACATTGTGTTGGGTGAAGACTGGCTAAGGACTTTGGGTCCCATTCTCATGGATTTTAAGAAATTAACCATGTAATTCGACCAGGAAGGCCACCAATATAAATTCCAAGGCATCACTATTGGTTCACCTGAGGTCATTAGTTCCCATCGCATGGAAAATCTACTCAAAAAAGGTCATTCTGGTGTGATTGCCCAACTCCATGCCATACAAGCAACAAAGACACCCTCGGTGCCTCAAGACCTCCAAGCCCTCCTTTCTAAACATCAAATGGTATTTTCCACTCCCCAAGAACTCCCTCCTTTCGGCGGTGATCATGATCATTCCATTCCCCTTGTACCCGAAAGACTTCTTCCCAATATCCATCTGTATCTCCACACCTTTTCACAAAAAAATGAAATTGAGAAAATGGTCCAGGAACTCCATAACGCAGGCATTATCTGCCCTAGTACGAGCCCATTCTCTTCTCCTATAGTCATGGTCCTGAGGAAAGAAGGCTCTTGGAGAATTTTTTCTGACTTTCGTGCCCTCAACAAATTGACCATTAAAGACAAATTTCCCATTTCTGTCATTGATGACCTCCTGGATGAATTGAGTGGTGCCCAACTCTTTACTAAACTTGATCTTTGTTCGGGCTATCACCAGATATGTATGAAAGAGGCAAACATTCCCAATATGACCTTTCGAACTCATGAGGGCCACTATGAGTTTTTTTCATGCCCCTTGGCTTGTGTAATTCCCCCTCCACCTTACAAATCCTCATGAATCATGTCTTTCATCCCTTTCTCCGTCATTTTCTCCTAGTTTTATTTGATGATATCCTCATGTACAGAAAAACCCGAATAGACCATATTACTCATGTGGATCAAGTTCTCCATCTACTCTCTCAACACTAACTTTTCCTAAAATAGTATAAATGTGATTTTGGTGCCTCAGAAGTAGTATACTTGGGTCATCTAGTTGGCAAGGATGGCATCAGGGTGGATCCGAAAAATATTTAAGCTATGCAAGATTGGCCAGACCCAAAGAATCTCAAAAGCTTGTGTGGATTTATGGGCTTAAAAGTGTATTATTGCAAGTTTGTTAAGAATTATGGAAATATCGTAGCACCTCTCACTACTCTCTTCAAAAAGAACTCTTTCACCTGGACTCCATCCGCTGCTCAAGATTTTCAAACCTTGAAGGTGGCCATGTGCACCACTCCGCTGCTGGACCTTCCTGATTTCACAAAGACCTTTGTGTTGGAATGTGATGCCTCAAGGAAAGGAATCAATACTATTCTTATGCAAGAGGGTCAACCTTTAGCCTTCACCAGCAGGCAAATATCTCAAAAGAATCTGGGAAAACTCATCTATGAAAAGGAAATGTTGGATATTCTACATGTCATTGATCTATAATTCCCTTATCTCTTGGGGAAACATTTCCAAATTAAGAAAAACCATCAAAGCCTCAAGTACTTTCTAGAACAACGCATTTCCTCCCCAGAGTAAAAAAAATGGGTGACTAAGCTCTTTGGATATGATTATGAGATCATTTACAATAAAGGCAAAGAAAATGTGGTGGCGGATGCACTGTCCTGAAAATATGAAGAAGAAGGATCCCTCTTTTATCTTTCCTTCATTACACCAGATTGTCTCCAAGCTATTTGCCAGAAATGGCTACAAGATCCAAAAAGTTTGCATTTGATCCAGCAATTGTAGATCAATGCTCTAGCTCCCGCAGAGTACTCTTGTCTCCAGGATGAGCTTTGATACAAAGGCCATTTGTATTTAAGTAAACAATCAAATCTTAAATCCATAGTACTTTATGAGCTTCATGCTACACCTATAGCAGGGCATTCTAGGTCACCAAAACCTATGACAAGGTCAAACATTCTTTTTTCTAGGATGGTATGAAACAAGACATCCATAATTTTGTCACTGAATGTGATGTGTGTCAACACAACAAGGGAGAAATAGTTAAATCTCTGGGCACACTACAACCTCTTCCGATTCCACCTTCTATTTGGAAGGATATCTGTATGGACTCTATTACCGGCTTACCCAAATTGGGAAATAAATCAGTCATAATGGTGGTTGTGGATCGCCTTTCCAAGTATGCTCATTTATGCACTCTTCAACAACCATTTACTGCATCCAAGGTGGCTCAATTTTTCATGGACCAGGTCTTCAAGCTTCATGGCATGCCACACTCTATTGTTTCTGATCATGAACCAACTTTCACAAGCAAATTTTGGCAAGAACTATTCAAGCTACAAGGCACCCAATTGAATCTCAGCACAACTTGTCATCCCCAGACTGATGGTCAAACATAAGTTGTCAACAAGTCTTTGGAAACATATCTGAGGTGTTTTTCCTCTGAAAAGAAAAATGAATGGGCTCAATGGTTACCCCTAGCTGAATGGTGGTACAACACT
This sequence comes from Picea glauca, assembly GCA_000966675.3. Lineage (NCBI taxonomy): Eukaryota > Viridiplantae > Streptophyta > Pinopsida > Pinales > Pinaceae > Picea > Picea glauca. The sequence continues at coordinate 1,058,784 of JZKD02S1815824.1, forward strand.
TCCTACCATACAACTACACGCATGACTCCTTTTGAAGCAGTATATGGACATAAGCCAACTTCAATTCTCTCATACTTACCAAGTACCTCGAAGGTCCAGGTGGTTGACCAGACACTTATAGTTTGAGAGGATATTCTCTGTACCCTCAAAGAGAACTTATTCATGGAACAAAATCACATGAAGCAACAAGCAGATCAAGGTCGCTCCAAATTTCAATTTGCAGAAGGGGATCGGGTGTTTCTGTGACTGCAACCATACAAGCAAACTTTCCTTAAGGCCGAGCATTGTCAGAATCTAGCACCCAAATTTTATGGTCCTTATACAACTCTCAACCATGTGGGATAAGTTACCTATCAATTAGCTCTACCTAGTCATTTGAAGCTACATCATGTTTTTCATGTTTCATGCTTAAAGAAGGTGATTGGAACTAGGTGCCAAATTCAAATGAACCTTCCCTAGTTAGCTGAAGAAGGATCCATTTAGCTATAGAAAGAAGCATTTTTGGACCACCATGAGTGTCGCTTGCATCAGGGAACCATCAAGGAAGTGTTATTCCAGTGGAAAGATACAACTCGAGTAGATGCCACTCGGGAACCAGCTACCATTCTACAATAGTTTCCACATCTCAAGCATTAAGGACAAGACTGTTTTTAAGGGGGCGGACATGTTAGGGTCCTAACCCGCACATAGGTAGAGCAATATGTTCGGATGTAATAAAGGTCAATATTAATAAGGCCTTTCAATAAAACAGAATAAGGCAGATGTAAGAAGACCTAATAGAAGCTTCCTCTTCTAGAAGGATCTTCCTCTAGATACTTCTCTTGATAGATATATTTAGTAAAAATAAGGGTCGAGGATATGAAAACCCTATATTGGAGATTATTGTAATAGAGCGCTTCTCGATTGGAGGTTTCCCCCTCGAATAGACCCATGAACATTGCTTTATGAATCAAAGTGTTATTTATGTTGTTGTTCTTATATCATTTATGTGTTATTGTGGAGATTATACTAGTTATATTACTATTATTCTGCCATTTCTATCATTTTATTTATGTTCTGCATACCTTTTATATCTGGTATATTACATTTTATGGCCCAAAATTTATAGAGCCCACATCTTTGCAAAGCTTTTGGGGCCCTCATATCTCTTTCCATTGCAGCATCAATCTCCTCGTGCTCCATTTCTCTCCATTTGATAACCATCCTCCAAAGGAAACATCAAATTTGGAGTCAACTTTCAGTAAAACGTTTTGTGTGGAATTGTATGTGGTATACCCTTACGATAGTCATGTATAGGGCTCAATGTACGTGGGAAGCATTTTTTTCACATATACATTAGGTCGTGTACATGACCCGATAAACCATAGCCCGTGTACACCCTATTTCCAAGTTATGGTCTCCTAAACATGAAATTTGAACACTAAAACTAATGATTAAACCATGGAATTTGAAGATAATGGGACAGGAGCTTACTTGGTCCAGACAGATTCCGATTCGATTGATCGTAGATCCCTAAATCGTCATTGGAATATCATGGGTAAAATGTCCTCAAAAGCACTATGTAGATGAAAAACTCAAATGATATGGTAAATAACTCTTTATTTTACTATTAGTATATAATACTTTCCAAATTTATATATTTTTACCCTATATTTCCTATTTTTGACAATGTGGACTAATAGTGCAGTGAAGGACCTAGTTTGAAGTGGCTTTGTCTAGGAATTTTATGGATTTTGAGCATCTTGTTGCATGTTTGTGCCTCTAGCAGGTATGTTCCATCATTGACATATAAGATAGGTTCTCACCCCACTTTTCATTTTTGCATATTAGTATGATCATGATTCACATGATGTACATATGAATCCATTTATTAGTGACATAGAACCTTCTCGTTGCTACGATAAGTGTAGTTGCTAAGTGCTAGAGACTTACTAAACATGGGTACCCTAGTTAGAACCTTTTTTTCATTTGGTTCCCATGCATAAGTTACTCCATAGGTCAGAGAGGTCCTTGTAGTTCCAATATGAATTTGCATTTGAACACCATTTTCTTACTCAATATTATTATGACAACTACCTATGGGACTCCCGCTGAATCTTGGTTAATATTTTTTTTGACAACCAAAAATATAAAAAGATTGTCGAGTGAACTTCTCTCTTTCACACTCATTAAATGGATTTGAAAGGATGTCTATTTTGGTATCATTTTAACCATTTTTTGGACCAAGTAGACTACTTTTACCAAAAATGAATACTGTAGTCACCATTGGCTAGAAGAGATCTCCTCGGTATTATTTTATATTTTTTCAGACCCACGGGACTAACATTTACAAAAATGGACACTTGTTGAGTTAAGTTACAATTGCATCCCATTATCCCGCTTGCACTATTGAGCCTAATTTCGACTCTCTCTTTACCATTATAAGCCTATTTTCCAAGCAATTCTCAACACTTTCCTTGCAATTTCTTTCATATATCCTTTACATCTTGACACCCTTTGCCCATAGAGGAAACATCCCCCTGAATGTCCACTGGGTGACATGGGTTGCAGTCGGCCAAAAAAGGGAAGTAGGTCGCCAAAGGTGACGACAAAAAGGTAATGTAATGACTGGAAATAAAGGCATTTGTACAATAAATAGCGAATAATTGGGGAGAAGTGTACAGATATAGAAACAGGTGCCCCAGTGTGATATGGTTGGCCCAGGTAGGGTATAATTTTCTCAGAGAAATGATGGAGGGTAGGGCCCTCATGGGTGGGTTTCTGTATGAGATAGGTGAAATGAAGGGAGATTTGCAAATGGGTAAACGGATTGTGGATGAAATGGAGGGTTCATGCTACTGCGGAGGTGCAGCCCGACCATAGAACTGTGGAGGGATAATTTGGGAGTCCGTTGGGAAAGTTAGTAAAATGAGGAGAAGGGGTATGTAGTTGATTCGCAACATGATGTAAGACTATTGGGACTCCCATCCCTAAAGGGTTTTGAAAAACAACATGAGTGTCAGAAGTGTAAAAGGGTGCTATGAATGGGACAACTCATGTGGGTAAGAGTGTTATCGGGTGATAGTACCGAAGATGCAAATGGAGGTGTGGGTACTGCAGAGCTGAAAATGGGGATCCTAGAGGTAAATGTCAGAGGGTGTGACTAGAAATGTAGGTGAGATTCAGAGGGAATGACTACATGCCAGTGCTGATTATATACCTGAAGGGGTTCTGTTGATGTATGATGACCAAGTACCTGCACACATGAAAACCAAATACTCGACGTGAACAATATCTGAAGAGAATCGAACATATGAGCATTTATTTAATAATTTTGAATATGCACATGCATACCTGAGTGTGTCATGGGTAGATGCTCCGCTGGGAAAATGTGCAAATGATCACTATATGTAAATGTTTGTATAAGAGGTCGAAGGTGGTTCGGAAGACAAAGCTTATGGGCTCCTTTACCAAAAAATGAAAGTGGGAAAAAGGGCTTAGATATGGATGGTGGGTCCATAATGCCATCCCAATGTTACTAACACTATGGACAATCGGACGGTAATTTGGGGGGAGGACATGTACTTCCCCTTTGCTCGAGGATTGATGAAGAAGTATAATGAATCACATTCATAGGAGCATTTGTATGGAGTGTCGGAGGAAACTCAGGAAGATATGTGTGGAGTGCCACGTCTAATGTGTGGCAGACGTATGGGATAGATGGGCAATGGTCTGTATAATGGCCATAATCTGAACATATGGCACAAGCAAATTTGGTTCACAGCCCTTTGCTACTTGAGTTAGGGGAGGTAGCGGTAGTACTTGCTATAGTGGCGAGTGGTGATGATGTTGGATTGAGTGGAATTAGGTTTCGTAAATTAGGTAGAGATGGGCATTTGTGGGTTGGGTGTCCATCTTTCTCACATAGCATGCAAGGAGGTTGGATGCATGGGGGGAGTGGAGCTGTGGGATCCTTCTTTCACCTGCCCCCAACTGTGGTAGGGAGGTTAACGAGTGGGGGTTTAGAGGTTATGGTGGGAGTAAGTATGACAATCATTATTGGGATTCCTTTCATTTGGGGGGGAAGGGATGGTTGAGGAACCATATTTGGTGGATGTAAATACCAAACTGGAATTTTCAACACCATATTAGGGAGAGTAAGCGTTGTGGTGACTTGGGAAGATTCGATGCCTGGTGGAGGGTAAAAGAAGGGAATTTGGGTAATGGCTTTGGGAACTATCTCCCAAATTGGGATATGTTCTTGGGGAGAGGTGGAATCATGGACTGGTGGGGTTGATGAGTGTGCAAGAGGTTCTTGAGGGGGGAGTTATGCGATGAGTGGAATGTCTGATATGATAGAAGCCTCTATAGGAGGAAGGGTATCCTCTGTGTGAGTTTCGTTAGATGATACGATGCATACTTGATTGGAAGGATGAAGGAGTGGTGGTGCTCCATGGTAAGTTCCTAACAATGATAGATCTTTGAAAATTCTAGGACCCATCTTGACGAGTGGGTATGCATCGTGGCTCATGTGAATGAGAGGAAGAATGTTATCGATGTTGGTAGATGGATCAGGCTCGTAATGTGAGACTTGGTCAATAGTAATGATCTTCCCATTATGAGGGAACATCATTGTCCGAAAGAAGGAAGATGCCATTGCCTTCATAGTGTACATATAGCTATGACTGAAGAGTATATTATAATCGAGTGGGGCATCGATAACTTCGATGTCGATGAGAATAGTCTTTCCCCCAAGTTCGATAGAGATATTTTGGAAGTGCCCTTCAGGAGATGATGGTCTTCCATCATAAGCTCGTAAGGTGATGGCGGAGGGTATGAGCTTGGGGGAACCGAGTTTCTTCCATACAGTTTTGGACATAATGCGTGTAGAGGCTCCATCATCGATGATACACTGATGAACTGTGATGTTCTATATTTTTACTGGTATTTGAAAAGTGATCAAAGGAAGATGAGGTTCTCCGCTGTCAAGATCAAAGGTAATGAGTCTGGTATCTATGAGGTCGACTTCCTCCAAGACGAAAAATAATGATTTCCGCTGAGTGGGACAAGTTTGGAAGACATCCAAAACTGACATGGTAGCTGGGGATTGTGCTAAGTTGTCTACCAAACTATAGTTATGAGTTGCCCTAGCCTGTGGGTTATGGACATTCCTTCACAATGGGATGTGAGGGATGGGAAGAGGTGGCTTGGTGGTAGGGAAAGGAATCACCAACAAGGGTCCCGTTGGTGTAGGGTTTGTCTTTGGAGGGATGGGAGGAGACTCAGTGGGTGCATGATACTGTCGATTACGTGTTTGCAGAAGGATTTCTTCCTCACTAGTGAGGAGAATTGTGCAATCTGCTAGATTGTTTGGGTTGAAGTATTGTCCTACCTGAGGTGGGGGATGTTGTTTGTCCTATTGGGTTTTTATCACACCTTGATGTGGAATAGGATTCTGCAGCACGACAGGAGGGGGTTGTTGCACGTATTGTTGTGGTGCCTCTTGAGGGGCAGACGGTGTTGGAGGATGGGGAAGACTACCAGAGTCTTTCAACCGTATGAAATCAACGATTTGGGGGCAATGATAAGTGTAATGGCCGAACTCACCACAAAGGGAACAAGAGAAGTTGGTTTTAACATTATTGTTATTTCTCCCTTGGAGCGTATTATTATTGCCCCCCTGGGGGTTTTGATTCCCTTGGTTCTGGTTGCCCCCAGTGGATTGGTTCTGCTGGGGTTGGTTCCCACCTTGACCTAGGTTGTTGTTGTTCCTGTTTCATCCTTTCTTTTTGGAATTGTTCGATGGATGGGTCGGATTGGCCGTATTCAAATGTTCAAAATTTTGGTATTGCTGAATGGCAGAGGGTTGAACAAAATTCACCCCCACATGAGGATGTGGGGGAGCCATGGGTTGTGGGGGACCAGGAAATGGAAAGTATGGATTCTATGGAAGTAACGATCCATAAGGTACATAGGAAAGCATAGTGATGTTGCTAGTACTATAATCTGAGGTAGAGGGGGTACCATAGTTCGTTTGAATAGGTGGATGTATGGGGGGTGCCAACGGTGGTCCACTGATGGGTGGAGGTATAGAAATAGGGTATGATTGTTGATAAGGGGGTGGGGAGTAATAAGAAGTTCCCCTGTATGAAGACGGGTATTGAGGTGTTCAATACATTGGTGGTGGTTGGGGTTGTGGACCATGGTGAGTGGTGGTAACAATCAGTCCGTCTGCTGAGTGAGACATCCCAGTTTTGTCTTGGAAAAATGGCATAGGTTTTGGAAGATCAGGAAGTACAGTGTATAAGTATCCTGACTGTGCATAGATGAGGTCATATTGTTGAGCCTTATTGATGGATTCCTCTTCAGATTGAGGGAAGGTGGAAGATACATCCTTACCGAGGAGAGAGACAAGTGATCTAACAAACCAGTCGAGACATTGTTGCTTGGTGGTTTATGCTTTTCACAAACTACGTCGCCTATGCCACTCATGAATGTGGTCAGTGATATGTGTGGCTGAGGTTTGTTTGAAATTGAAAAGTAGTTCTAGACCATTGTCGTGGCGGATTGGTAATTGGAAGAAGGTCAAGAATGCTTTGGTCAAGGACTCAAAAGTCACGTGGGACCCTGATTTTTCTTCTACATACCATTTGGCTGATGGGCCAGTGAGTGTGCATTGAAATAATCGCAGTCTGATGGAATCATCCATAATGCTATTAGAAGAGCACCATAGGCGAAAGGTCATGACATGGTTGGCAGGGTCATCGCCTGCCTTTCCTTCAAACTTTGGTATGTCCGAAGGTAGTTTGGTGGGCATGGCAGGCCATGTGGGAGCATGCAATATAGGATCATTGGTGAGTTTTCTTAGATCCAATATATTGAGAGAGGCTAAATATGGCATTTGTAGTGGGGGAGGAGGATTATCTCTAGAGATGGTGTGAGTGCATTGTGAACCTGACCCTTGAAGGGGGCTAGGTGGGTTGGTGCTTCCCCCTTGAGAGGAAGTTGGTCCCCCACTTCTGTGTAATTGAGAGTGAGTGAATGAATGACCTTGGGAAGTGGATCCAAGTAATGTAGAACCAAGCAAAGATGATCCTAAAATAGTATCACTCACTGGAGTTTGGGAAGGTGGTGCCGATGAGTGCGGAAGACCGAAAACTCCTCCTAAGATAGGAGGGAGGTTTAGTAAGCACCGTGAACGACAGGGATTCTATGGGTCCCCTATTATGTCCGACTAGTTGTGTGAATGTGTGAAAATGGTGGTGAGAGTAATAAATAAACAAGAGCCTTTGCGTTGAAAACATTGAATTTTACACAATATATATATCCAAATCAAAATGTAATCAAAGGTGCATCATACATAAAATGTTTTGAAAAAGAAGCATATATCTGGGTAAGTGGGTTTTCTCCACATGGGGAATCAAAAAAGAAAACAAATGCTAGTGTCCTAGAAGACGTAATGTCCTATCTCTCAAATAACACTGGACCTTCCAATAGTATTCAACAGTGGGGTCTGAAGTCACTGGAAAAGAAACTAGTGAAGGGTGAAATAATTGGTTATAATGAGGGGTAAAGCGGGCATATCCTGAAAGAGCTGGTGATATTTCCCAATAGCCACACAAAATCCAATCAAGGTGCAATTGCAGCCCACATTTTCCACCTGGGTAGATGTCCTAGAATTTGGTCACTAGGTACCTCGGTCAAAGTGCGACATTTAGATTTTCGGCCTAAGAAATGGGTCACGGGCTGGATCGCGTCCAAGAGGTGGGTGCCTCAAGAGGGGACACACAGAACAACTGGACCTCAATCTTCAACCCTTCATGGGTATCTCCCTGCCTTATGGTGTTAGGAACACTTGACTTGGAGGATATACAGTTCCCTATTTGACAACTTCTATGGTTTTGACAATGTGAGAACCAGATAACGAGGAGTTATTTGGATTCTTATCCCCGAAATCCTACCTAGACTAAAAAAATTATTTTGGCACCTCCTGTGGAGGAAAAATTAGTGAGTTTTTAGAAATATTTTAGATGTAGTTGTTTTGGGAGGTTGGGGGTGCAAACCAACTTCATTGATTTAAAATGGGAGTGAATAGTTTCATCAAAAAAAGGGTGGGGTGTTTTTGGAATCCCTTTGGAGGAAACTTACTTTGACCTCCATGTTTAAAGAAGAAGCTATGTGAGTGATAAGTGACTTTTATGTGTGAGTGAAAGTGTCCAATTTTTAGTCAATTAGATGTCAACTTGCTTCATGTGAACTTCGCTTGGTCCTTACAAGTGTTTGATTACCTAATTAACTAAGTTCCTTTGGTACAACCTTGCGTAATTCAAAAGTCCCTAGGATGCTAGAATGTGGACATGTGGGTCTGTTACTATCCTTTAAACATCCCTAGTGATGTAATATAAGAAAATTTTTGAAACTATCCTAGATTGATCATGTGGGCATGTATGGGCCCATTACAAAACCTTTAAACTTCCCTAGTGATTTGATCTAAGAAAGCAAATTTCAACACTATCCTATCTTTGTAGCATGTGGCCATGTATGGGCTCATTACAATATTAAGATGTGTTTGACAAAGTAAACTAAGAGGAGTCCCAAGAAGGGTTGTTGTCCTCTCCTAAACGTTTTAGTGTTCTTAAGGGAGATGAAATCGTTTCACAATCTTTTTTTGATTCTCAAGACTGCTTGGAGGCACAACAGAAGAGCATACTAAGCAATTGTTATTCAACTTCTAGTCCCAATGCAAGTTAAATGTAATTAAAAATGATTTCCAACTTATCTTGTGAGTCAAAAAAAGCCATCCATGTGGTGAAAAATGAGAGCAAAGAGGGGAAATTGATTTTAACCTCCTAAGTGCCTATGTGTTTTTGACTAACCCCTTTATATGATGAGGGGACTAAGTGTGGTGCAGCTTTAAAACATGCTTGAAATCATTTTTAAGAAGGAAAATGGCCTTCCCCACATCTCAACAACTTTACAATGTAAATTTTTGCACAGATGCATGGGTCTCAGTGGAGATAGAGGCACACAGAGCGCATGTGCGTGAACAGAAAAAATTCAATAAGCACACATGCACAGAAAAGAGTTGTGACTTAAGCACATGTGCACATGATGTGCGTCTGTGGGCATAAAAACCCGTGCATATGTGACACATGGCCAAGAATGAAAAATCTGGATGGATTTCTCTCAGTTCAACTTGGAATTGGTTGATTGGCAGGTCGGCCTAGGCTGGTTAGTGCACTTGCAAGTTAACCAAACTAAAAGAAGAGCAAGAAAAACCCAAATGGGGCAGGAAATTGATACCTGTCGCCAGTGGAGCCACCAATCTGTTGCGCCTCTTCCGTCACCTTAGTGAGAAAAATAGAGGTGCTTTCAAGCTCAATTGGGTCTGCTCAGCAAGACAGCTGCAAGAAAAAGGGTTAGAAAAAGAAATAGAAAATAACAACTAAGAATTAAACTAAGAAATGCAATAACAACTAAATTTATGAGCATAGGGACATAGAGACAAAAACAACAATGAGACCCATGTCAACAATGATAAGGCTGATATTAGTGAAAGAAAACACCGAGAAGCAAGGGGACTATGGGTCCCTTCTTCCTCCAAGGGAGGGCTCTTGGACCCCCACAAGTAAGCTCTTCTTATAACAAATAAAAATGAAAATGATGAAGGAACTCTTTGCTAATCCACTCAAGGGGTGAGATCGATTGCCCAATGCAATGATGCAAATATACTCTTGGCAAGGATAGAGTCCTCAAGAGAATAATGGTAGCATAAATTTTCTTTGAATTCCTTGAAAAATGAAGTGTATCCATGGCCTTTTTATAGCATTCCTTTGAGTTATTGGTCAACTAGTTTGTAGTGTGTAAAGAGGCTAATTAGGGCATTTCTAGGTATTTGACCAGCCATCTAGTTGAATCTGGTCTAGATTTGAGTGTCAAATCGGCTTGGGAGATGAACCATAAGTGGGTGGGAGGCCGACCACTCTCATAAATGCATCGTTTCTTAGGTGCACGACATTTTGCAATAACAGTCACTCATCGTGCATATATGCACGATTTTTGTGTTCTTGTTCTGTGCATGTGTGCGTGTGCCTAGTGTCTTCATAGCGCCCTTAACTTTTTCACTATTTTGTATAGTTTTTGACCCTTTATGAATGCTTTGGTGTTAATTCAGGTCCATGGATGACTTAATCATTGTTTGATGATGCTGAAATTTTGTAACCATGTGCGGACGAAATTTCAGTGATAACACCCCTCATACTTAATAGTTTCCATAAGTTATTCCCAAATTCCCGATCATTTTTCCATTAAATTCACTCACTTCCCCCTCTTGCATAATCTTCCTAGTTATATCTTCTTGACTCATTGTTCTTGGTCTACAAAACCATGAGTTCTGATTTTTAAATTTGTTGAAAAAAAATTTCCCCGTGGAATCACCAATTTCTTGATGATTAAAATCACAACGAAGTTTTTGCCCGCAAAGTGTTGCTAAATCCTATTATTATAAGACTAAATAATACTAGTAGGTGGGACCCCCTTGTAGATTGGAGATCATATCTGGTTCTTATTTGATGTTATGCTAGTATTTGAAACTTCTTACATGGTTGATGACATATTGTTTTTATTGGATGATGGATCAGGTGTGTTATACGTGTTTCTTTTGTTGCTCCAGGCTCAAGTTTTATGTTACAACAACCTATGTTATTCATGGTTACCATTGTTGTCTATTCTTGGATCCATTACTTGTGACACCTACAATAGATATATGTTAGTAACAAAAAATAAACGAAAATAAAAAAGAGATTAAGCAATGTAAACAAAAATGAAAAAGGAAGAAACTATTCTATAATAACATGCTACACTATAGGCATTAAAAGGATGATGGTAAATCCTAGCTAACATATGATAGCCAAGTGATTTATTGAAGTTACATGGAAACATAGTTGACAGGAATTAATGTATAGTTGGAAATGGTAATATGTGATGTGGGTGGCGCTCTTGGAAATTAAGGGTTGTTGGTTTCAATGCATGGTTCAATTGGATGATTTGTTGGACTAGTGGCTGGTGCGTACTAAGAATTGAATGAAATTCAGTGTGGAGGTGACGTGCATTTACTACATGTCACCCCTACTCCTTCTATTGTCCACCACCCTAGTCAAGCTATTGTTCAACTAGCTTTTGTTGTAGTTAGGCTCTGACTTTAAAGCATAAAGGAACCGCTCGACCAACTCATGTTTTAAGGTGTGTTGATTACAGGTATGTCTCCTTTTTTTCCATTCACGAGTCTTCTCTGGTTATGAAATAGATATTGGCTTAGATTTATTGGTTTTTTCTTTTCTTGAGTATGGAAACTATGTGAAATTGTGATTTTTTTTGGAATGAAGTGTTGATGGTTTTGTCTGCAATAATGTTTCAAGTCACAGTGTTATTGGTCGTCGTGAGTGTTAGCAGCCATAAAGGATCTTTGTCATCTTTGATGCTTTAGTTGGAGGGTTTCGTTTGGTATTAGTAGATAGTTGTCTTCATGGTTTCGTATCACCGTACTCATTCTTTGGATTTAATGGGGTTTAATGGGTTAGAAGCACCTTGTGTCACTGCGCATTGTTCACTTGGGAATTGGATTGTTTTTTCTACTAATGGTCGCACAATGGGTTATATTGTTTATGCTCGGCCCTATTTTCACCTCAATGTTGTAGTTGGTTGATTGGAGAAGCCACGGGGGTTATATTCTATGTGTGCTAAGTATCATTACAAGGCCAAAGTGAATCCTGGCTCCTCTGTTCATAGCCTCTACTGTCACGGGATTTGTCACCCTATCCATGAAGTGAATTGTGGTATTCTTTGTGTGTGCACCGTTGGTCTCCGAGGTTTTCACCATTGAGAAGAGTCGACTCTAGCTTTCTTTGTGTTGGTCCACAGAGAAAACACTTGACTTGTCAAGTCCGAGGGTTGATAGAGAAGACCGTTGTGGCCTGACGAGTTTATGATTGGTTGTTATGGATGGGTGTGTATTGTCGATAGAATTGATTATTGGCTCACCTCGTTGATTATGTGACAATGGTGTTGGTTTTGGTATCTAGTTACTGCATTATTTCTATAACTGAATCAATAAGTTCAACATGGTTAATTGAATGAATCAAATGCATAGTCGTTGTTCTTGTATTTATTTATTTTGGATCTATAACTCAACACTATTTTTAATTGATTAATTTGCATTATGGTGCATGATGCATGGGTATGTGTGACATTCCTACAACATGTTAGGTCGAGTTGTTGATTATTATGACTGTGTTTTTGTTGAAATATTGTACCTGCAAAGAGTATTCTATTTTATTATTGATGTATTATTCAGTAGATCAATCCCCTTTTGTGGATTGGTCAAACCCTAATTGTAATATGCTAAATGAGAAGTTAGCCCAAGAATATATTCAAGTGATATAACCACCTAGAATGAGAAGTTGACCCTGCCAGTGAAAAGACACCTCAATTCAGCACCTGCCAGATTGTATAAATAAGAGAGGCCAACACCTCATTTCTTCACTCACTCACTTGTTCATGAGACCGCAAGTTTGGAGTTGCAGTTGGAGAAGAAGGAAGAGAGACATAGGCACATACTTGGGAGAAGACTTTCTGTATTGTTTGGTTTATTCTTTTGGCATTGTATTGGCTATCTATATTAAAGAATTGTTTGTTGGGTTTTCTTCCCCATGAGAGTTTCCTAGGATAAATGATGTGTCTCTTGTGATTGTCTATTTCTCAGTGATACTATCTATGATATGTTTATCTAGTGAATTGAAAAGAAATCTAATAATATATTGAACTCTAACATGGTATCAATGCTAATATGAAGAGAGAATATTTCACAAGAAGAAGAAAAATGTCACTAGTGTCATACATGAAAATTAGGGCTTTTTATTGAAGAGGAATTTCAGCACAAAAGTCATCTAGAAAAGTGTGCCCTTCCTCAAAGAATTCTTTGGAACCTTCAGTGCATTTTTTCAGTGGTTAGATCTCCCGAAAAGTGAAACCCTAGTTTTCACCACTACGAGAAGTATGAGAAAACCAGAAGTACTAAAACTACCAGAAGTACCAGAAAACCAGAAGTACCAAAAAATGAAAAGTACCAGAAAATCAAAAGCACTAGTCCAGAAATCTGTTGGTCAAGTTTGAGGGGGGAAAATGGACTTTCAAAAATCTTACTGTACCAGCATACTTGCCCGAGATCAGTTCATCTAGCCCCTGGATCTGAAATTAAAAATTTGAAGTTTGAAAAATTAGGGTGTCCTCATAAAACCCTAAGTTGCAGTTGGATTTGCAGTTTCACTATCAGTTAAAGTATCATTTGTAGTACCATTTGCAGTCACCCTTGAAGTTTTTAAGACTTGGTAATTATTACCGTTGCTACCAGATGGTGCCACTACTGACAAATGCTATCATAGGTATGTTCTCACATATGTTTAAATGGTTAAGATTTGAAGGGTATTTGCAGGAGAAGGGATCTCTTGCCATAGATCTCGAAGGATAACAAGATCCAACACATTCAAAGGAATAATGCAACCCAGGTTTGATTATTCTGTGTAATGACCCTAAGTAACTAATTAATTGTCATGATTAAAATAATTGTTTAATGTATATTAATTAATTAATCAATTAATTTTCGTGATTAAATATATGTTTAATGTATATTAGTTTAATTAATTAATCAATTAATAATCATGATTAAATATTTGTTTAAGGAATATTGGTTTAATAAATTATTAATTTCATTTTGAGAATTAATGTATCTGTAGATGACCCATTAATGAACAAGGGATAATGTAGATAACAATTAATGGAGGGAGAAGGTGGG
>JZKD02S1815824.1:1093298-1108491 GCA_000966675.3 Picea glauca
CCAGTTGCAACTGGAAGGATCTTCAAACCCCCTAGTTTCTTAGGCTACAACCTGAGTGAAGATCCAACTCTCCAAATCTCTGGCTACAACTAGAAGGAGGCTACAACCCCCAATGTTCTCTGACTACAACCGAAAGGTGGCTACAACCACTTGTCCTTGCCTTGTCCTGCCACCCTAAAGTAGAAGTAGAATGATGGAACCATTGTCACACTATCAGTGTGATATATACCACTGTAAACCTGTAGCAATAAATCTGAAACATGCATCAACCATGCATCAACCTGTACCTCAACCTGTAATCAACCTATACCATAAACAAGTGCATCAACTATGCATCAATCTATAATCAACCTGTACCATAAATAAGTGCATCCAACCATGTACCAAGTATGTACCAATCATGTTACAACTACTCATCAAATATGACTCATTAATATGTACCAACATCATCAACTATACACCTCTTGTATGTGCCAACTCATCAACTACTTGTCTTAACCATGTACTCAACATGTACCTCAACCAAAAGCCCTCATCACTTTCATCATCCAAATTTGATTTGTAGCTCTGTAATAGACCTGGTCTATATGATCACATTCCTACAATCCTTCCTTAACTTTAACAACAAGAGACTAGCATTTTCATCAAACTTTTCTTTAGTCTCACATGCCTAGTTTTGGATTAGTCAACAACCCTAACTTGAAGTAATCATAGCTTTGAACCTGTAATGTATAAAGATATGAAACTGATACATAGTGTTATTCAGTGTGTTTTATTCAATTATCCAAGTGACGCTAATTGGAACCTCTCATAAATGGAGTTATAGCAAAAATGGCATACTTTGCTGAATTCTAGCTTATTCTAGAGAGTGACCTTGTAGAGCATGACCCACAAAAAATATTTGATGAAATGATCGGAAAATATTGCAAAGAATACTACAGACTATACCCTAACTAAAAAATTTGGTCTCAATGAATTTGTATCTGTTATGAAGAAGTTATGACATTTTTACCCGAAACACCGGATTTTGACTAGTTTCAGGACTGGCCACAAACCCTATTTTCCACAGAGTGTAATTCCCAAACTACAATGACCCACAAGATGAATTTTTAACCACAGATACCTAGATATGTTTTATCAATTGAATAGAAATTTTAGTATTTGAATCATTATAGAAAAAAATTTATAGCGAAAATGGTGAGATGACCTGAAAATAACATACCTTAGAAAGCACCATCAAAATAATTTATCCTTTCTTGCATTTTGACCTTCTTTTCTTCACTTTCCTCAGAATTTAGGCTTATATATCATTTGGTTACCTCAGAAACCTATAGATATTCAATATTCTCAAGTTTTATTCAAATGAGAAAGCCTTGCCTCTTATTTATACTCTTCAAGTAGCTTCCTTTAAAACATCTTCTAGGTCACTTGGGCCACTTTCCTTATTTTAGGGTTGGTGTAATGCCCATATATATATACAAACATCTTTAAGTCTCATAAACATTTTACGAAATAAACTGAAACTATAACTTTCAAGCATAATATTGATTTTGTTAACATAAACTTTAGTAGCTTAGATTTATCATTAAATACTGAATTCATGGCAGAAAGAAATAAATACATAACTTGACAAAGTACCTGGTTCTGATGCTAATTTATGTTGCCTGCTGCCTTGCTGCACAGTCCAGTCCTGCCATAGGCACAGAAAATAACTGCCCAAAACTAATATCCACCCTGCCAACTAGGAAAACGACCTAGCTCCAGGATATCTACGGATATCCTGGCCCCCGTGACCAAAACCTCTAGCAACTCGGTGCCTCCCTGATCAATATGTTATAACCAATCAGTCTCGTATCTCTATCTGAGCACATATATCACAGTAAAGCTCTCGGCTCTCTGCAGATGGAAAAACAACAGTTACCCGCATCCATTCCCTCCTCCTGCCGAATGGTGTGCACTTCCCCCTCTTCCCCCCCCTTATTCCTCCCGATCGACTCTCGCCTTTACTCCACAACCACCCTCGTCCCCCTCCATACTCCTTCCATTAATATTTTATCTTCTCGAGACTATCAGGCTCTCTCTCTGCATACACAACCCTCCTTCTTTTAATTTTTAACATTTTCTATTGATCTTTTAAACTTATTTCTCAAGTCATTAAATGTGATCTGTAGTTAGAGTATTATCTAAGTAATCACACTTATTTTCTTTAATTAATTTTGCTTGATAATTTTTAAGCATGTATCCAATTAGGGTCGTTACAGTTGGGTCCACTTCTAATTTCTCCATTACATTTATTATTGAAATAATTTATTTTGTATTCACTTTGAATTATAATACACTCATCACTTCACTTTATTATTTCCCTTTTAAAATCTCTTAAACCACTTTGAATATTTTGACCTTTTGGGGCTTCTAGATGACATATGAGGGTCCTCCAACTTCGTAAGGCCATAAATTTCAAACCGTGAGGAGTTATGTGACATTCTACATACCACCAGAAATGGCATGACATGTACTATCCATATAGAGTAGTATTATCTGAAAATATATCATAACTCAGACCGTTACCCATCAAACAAAGTTGGGTCCTTTACCCAAACCTGGGGTCTCCAGATTCTCATGGCCATAACTCTCTAACCGTGAGGAATTATGTGACGTTCCACATACCAATGGAAATGACATGACAAACACTATCCATCTAGAATATTTTACCTAACAAATTCACTTTCCTTCATCTCATTATTCCACAATTAAGCATGGGTTCTCTTACTCCACAAAGAGTCTTCCCGTGAGGTATTTCACCATAAGGGGACCACTTTGGAGTTCATCCATATTTACTTCTTATAAACCATGACAAAACAGTAATGAGTCATATTTACATCAAACAATATTGGGTCCAGTACCCAAACCATTTTTCTACGGGGTTTTCCTCAAGAGTTGACATCAATGACAACGAACCTTAATCAACACTGTTCACTTGCCTCTTCGAGGGGGCATCCTCTAGTTGAGCCACCACTCCAAACACAATATTTCTCTTCATGTCCCATTAAATTGATTGAAATATTTTATATAGTGTTATCATAACCTAAGAACATTCTAGAGGAGCAATCTTTTAGAATTATAACCTTATAAGAAGTCCTCTTACATTTATTATATCTAACTACCCATTTATTATATCTAGCTACCATAGTGAGCCTTATTTAATAATATAGTGGACCTAGTCCAACGTACATTGAATGGCCTCCACTATTATCACTATGGGCCCTTTGGGCCCCCACTACTACCTTTATGGCTACCTAACATAGTTCCAAAATGAATAGTTGCAGAAAAAGGAGAGAACATACTCTCAACTAGTGAGACAGATAGTGCCTTACAGAGAACACATAGAGATAGCACATGATTGTGCATATTGAGTTGTAGTTGAGAAAGTGTACCATATTGGTACAATGTAATGAGAAAATTTGAAGGTTGAATATAGAAAGACTCATGTCTTCCAGTTGAAGGAAACTTTATATGTATTGAAGCAAGCTCCTAGAGCTTGGTATGAAAGAAATGACAGTTTCCTAACGCGTTTAGGCCTCAAAAAAGAGTAAAGTTGATTCTAACCTTTATATAAAGATTATGAATGATGAGCCAGTGATGTTACTACTATATGAAGATGATGTATTCTTAACAAATATGAAGAAAATCTCATCACAGATTGCAGAAGAAGCTCGCTACAGAGCTTGATAAAAGACTTAAATGCATTATCTCTTAGGTCTTGAAGTTTGGCAAAGCGCAGAGATCTCCCTTAACCAAAGGAAGTATGAAGTTAAAATGAAGAGGGTTGAAATGTTGAAATGTAAATCCATGTACATACCCATGGAATCAAAGTTGAATCTCTTGGTAGATTTCTCATTAGAATTGGTTGATGCTACTCTATAGAGACATATTATTGGTTCACTAATGTATCTGATGAATACCATGCTAGATATATGTTTTTCCTTGAGTTAGTATTTGTTAGAACCTATACATTTTCACATTGTTGCTGCAAAACATATGATGAGATACCTTAAGGGTACATTGGATTTTGGTCTCTATTATACTAGAGATGATGACTTCAGACTGAGTGGTTACACTGACTCAGATTGAATTGGAAGTGATTCTAATAAAAAGAGAACTTCAAGATGTTGTTTCAATCTGAGGTCAACCATGAATTCATGGAAGAGTAGGGAGCAATTCAACATTTCTCTGAGCACAATAGAAGTGGAATACATTGTTGCATGTTCCGCCAGTTGTGAATCTGTATGGCTTCCGATGTTGTTGAAAGATATATTTGATCTAGATATGGAAGCCACCAAGATCCTATGTGATAACCAAAGTTGTATAAATATGATGGAGAACCTCGTGTTCCATGATGAGTCAAAGCACATAGAGATCCAGTATCTCTTTGTCATATGTTGTAGAGAGGATCCATAAATCTCCAACATGTTAGCATGAATGAACATGTTGTTGATGTGTTGACCAAGCCTCTATCTCGTCTAAAGTTTGAGCACTTTCGAGATAATCTTGGTTTGTTCCTAAAAGACCTCCCTCGAAAGGGGGAGTAGTGTTGTGATTCCAACCTCGTGCTGATGATGTGAGAGCCTAGTGTTGTGATGCCATCCTCATGCTGATGATATGCTAGCCTAGTTTTTTGATGCCATCCTTGTGTTGATGATGTGCCAACCTTGTTTTGTGATGATGTGTGCCAACCTCATGCTATGATTATGTGTGCTAGCATTGTGCTATGATGATGTGTGCCAACTGTTATCACTCCAAGAAACTCCTTAGGGTTGTAGGATAAGAATGCTTGGTAACGTAAGAATGTGGTAGATTTTGTATGCTTGGAACAATAGAATAACTCAATAGCTAATGAAAAGGAACACTTCATACATTTGAATAAGACAATGCTTTTAGAACTCAATGATCAGACAACAAAATCTGAATAGGATGTGAAGAATACTAGTCTAGATAACCAAATACACAATGTGCAGGGTTATACAAGATAGAAAGAAAACCTTTAGTTCAAGTTCATGAGCTTAATAAGAAGATAACAATTCTTAGAAGTTGAACTAAACTGAAATAAAGTACAAAATGATGAAAGTATGAGAAAATCTGTCATTGGAAACAAAAGAGGAATGTCATCCTATTATGAATAAAGAGTCTAGTACGATAGCCAAAAATGTCTCCTGAATTCCCCCCCCTTAGACTCTTAGAAAAGATAGGCATTTATAGCCTTTTACAATTAGTTTTCAGATCCTAAAACAATGGATCTAATATTCTAAAAATAGAAAGTCAAAACTGATTTACAAAAGATAAGGAGAGATCGTCAAGATGAGGTCAATCTCTATCTTTTGTTCTTCAAACATTGGTTGAAAGTTGATGAAGTGTAGCCTAGCCTTCCAAGGCTCTTTGATCTGTTCCTCTAAAAATGGAATTCAAATTTGATGATGTGTGCCAAAAATCTTGAAATTCTACCTTTTAAAATGAGTCCAAATGTGTTTGAACAACCTCTCTCTGACCTTATCTCACAAAAGTAGCATTTAAATCTGATTTGATAATTCACCACCTATCTATTCCAAAAGGTTTCATCTCTTTCTGGCTAAAAAATTTCTGATCTAGGCTAAATTTCGAGTATTCTGGTTATTACAGGCTTTCACCAGCTAATTTACCCGAAAATCTGCTCCTTAGCTGGTGAAAGGTGGAGCTTTTACCAGCGAACTAGTTATAATTCTGCCTTTTGCGCTGGTGAAAGCATAATTGTTTTTCAAAATCAAATTTCTCAGTCATAGAGAGTCCATTTTGCATGCTTAAATAGTCGATCAACATCTACAAATCCTAAGATTTCCGATAGTGCTTTCAAATATGAATTTGGATCTTGGGAATCTAGTCAAATTTTCCCTACAATATTAGGCATTACTCTTTTAAAAAATGCCTATGCATTTTTGATCGCTAACATCTGGCTCCAGCTGGGATGGATACCTCCCTGTGAGGTCTCCAAGAACCTGGAAGACCTTGTGCCTTTAGTATTGGGCCATGGAGTCATTTAGGGTTTACAATTTATCATCTGGCTATTTTCCAAAGTTTGATGTTGTCTTTCCCAATCTTCTTTATCTGTAGCATGTCTGCTTCAATCTCCCCTCGAAATGTTGTTTGCACATTGACATGGCATATGTTGTGGAAATATCTTCATTAAGAAGAAAAGTGTTGAACATAGATAGGATGGTGAGATATGTAACCATGATTTTGAAAATTCCAAGGTAACTTCAAGCTTGAAATGAGATTATTGCAGGCAGCTTGAGGTCTTTGACTTTTCGTTTTCCAGCAGCTTCAGATACAAATCATTTTAAATCCTATGATGTGTGCAGATAGACTTCCAAGTCTCGTAGATGTTCTTTGATCATGACAGAATCAAATTTTCTATGATTGGCAAAAATAAATGAATCTGTGCCCCAAAAATAGGTGTCCAATCTAACTTTGGCGCCTCTTCAAACATCCTTTTTATCAAATCCGGATCTTGAATTTGATGTATAAATTCAATATGCATCTTTAGAAACTATTTTCAGGATGTTTGGTTAAGAAAAAATTCTATCCAGGAAAAAATACACCTTCGTTGGCCAGTCTCAGGTTTCACCAGCTATTTCACCTTAAGATTTGCTAGTTAGCTAGTGAAATCGCTGCCTTTCATCAGCTAACTAGTTAAAATTCTGCCTTCAACACTGGTTAAAGTTCTGTTTTATCTTTGAGAAGAAAATAATGTAGAGCAACAATGATCCTGCATAGAGTGTTAGATTCTTCAGCAGCTGCTCAATAAAGTGTTGTTGACACTTGATGTTTGAACCTCAGGTGACCTGCAATGCTTGATTCAAGAATTGGCATGCTAAGCAAGCGAGGGAAAAATAAATTAGAGATATCGAAATAATTTAAGCAATGACACCACAGCTGCAGAGCATACAAAAGAAAATCCAAATGCACAACTATTGTTATCTATGGCAGGAATTTGATAGTAGTGCAAGAAGGATCTTCTTGCTAGGGCATATGGAAATTTCTTGATCAACTTCTTTGATCTTTCCCTCAAGCTCAACAATACCAAATTCCTGGTAGATTTGATGAAGCTCATTTGGATTAATTTGCCTGGTTCCATTGTTGCTGAAATGAAAAAAGGAAAAAAGGGATGCTCCTCACGTTCCATCTACTTCTGTAAAAACTAAATTTCTTCCTTTGAATATTGACCTGAGTCAAAATATGGCTACTGTTGAGCCCTTCTTAGGTTTAGCTACATTCAAAGTCGCACCCATCCCTGTTGAGACCCCACAACTCAGAATATAGTCTTTGTCAAGAGGAGCCTCTAGATTAATTTTGGAAACACAACCGACATGTGAAACTATATACTTGTTGAAAGTTGATGTACCAAGGAAGTGGTAAATCGGTTTCCCATTAATTGAAAACCTTGGCTTTTCATCAATTATCGCAACCCCTCTATCCGTATTAATCCTAAACGGATCACACATGTTGCTTTCCTCTGACTTCCAGTGTCTGCATTCTCCACATTCTCCAGTAAATACAGGAAGCACAGAGTCACCCTCCTTGAGGTCAGTCACCCCTTCTCCAACACTCTCAATAACTCCAGCTCGTATTCAATTTTGATCCCTCTTCTTTCCTTCAATGTCACAGGCCTGAATAACACTACAGGATATCAGAATTTTATAGCACAATCTTCTCTAGGATCTCAATAAACTCATGTGGGAGATCAATAGTCATGAACGCTTTCACTATTGCAGAGACCTGATCTAGATTCTTATTTTTTGGTAAAGTAGTTGATACAACCTAGTCAATGAGTTTCCTTATGAATGGATTTTCAAGAGTGGGTACTTTTTCCCAAAGCTCAAGCTCCATCCACTCAACAACATACCTGGCTTGGAGTTTGAACAAAGAATTTTTATTAGTAACATCAATAAGTTCATCGTCACATTGGCTTGCCTATATGCAACAACTGCCAAAGTTGGATCCCTTTTCTCACAGTATTTACTCACCACACGTGAATAATAGTAGGGATTTTTCATAAGGAAGTGTTGATCCATATGCAAAGAGTTGACTTTAGACATTGAAAAATGCTCCAAAGTTCTAGGATAGAGTGCCACCTTGGATGTTCACTAGCACTATCAACTGTTATACAGATGGCATAAACATCACAAACTTGGATAGCAAGCATATTTTATGCCTCAAAATCTGTGAGCTTTATCCTCTTAAAATCTGCACTAGATTGCCACCTGAAATCCATTTACCATGCATACCCTGGGATGAAACTTTTCTCTGTTATTTCAATGGCTAGAAATATGGAATCAATCTCTTTCAAACATTTATCCATCAGTTATGCTCAGTTTGCTAGAAATAAATCTGATGGATATCATTAGAAATAAAAATAAAATCAGATCAGTTTTAAAACTCTTCAAGCTTGCTTAGAATCTGGACTCAAAATTTTTGGAATAAAAGACAATTCGATTTGTTACAAGAAATCTGGAATTTGTCTTTATCTTATGTTTCCAAGTGTTCTACTCTACCATGTGTTCATGAAAATTTAACTACACGTGTCCTCCTCATCTGCAAATCCGAAAACATAAGGCATATCCACTTGGTGATACGTTTAAAACTTGCAAACAATTTACCTGGGCATTTCAAGGGCTTGACAAGCTAAGTGAGAGCATTGTGGTTAGGAATATTCATCGAGAGGCCATAAGAAACCACAATGGGTATTCCATGGTGAAGGATGAAAGGATACCCACGAAAAAAATATGCGCCCTCTCTGTATGGATCATACAGCGTATTGAAAAAGAATGAGGTTGAGGGGAAGGGAAAATTCATAATGTGATAGTGGAGAGCATTGATGTCATTGTCAGAGGGATCCTTGGCAACAAAGTAGTCATCATCGATTGTGAAGATATATTTCTTCTTGGAGACCATGTAACCGAAGCAATGGTAGGTGCTATCCTTGAATGAGATGCAAGAAGTCTTAGGGCCGAGGATCCTATTGGTATCATTTCTATTGTAGAGCTCATAGTTGAATCCCTGGGTCACAGTGATGGTCTTAAATGAATTCTTCTTCATGTCTTGGCACTTGATCTATCATGTGGAACAACTCCACAACAACACCTTCCCAAAAATATGTCCAAATGGTTGGTATCGGGCTCTACACTTATGCTGGGCTTTGACATGTGAAAGTAAACTTAGCGAACACCATTTTGTCACCATCTGATATACTCTGTAACATTTGTTGAACACCTATTGATGAGGTAGATAGAATAGAAGCTCATGGTTTATGACTTGACTCAGCGTTGGATTTTAAACTATAGTTTGACTCAAATTAGGCTTGAGAACTCGGATTTGGCTTGGGGTCTTATATATGACTGTGCATCGGTTCCTATGAAAACCTGTAGCTTGCATGCAACCTGCTCTGCTTATTCAACAATAACTGAAAGCGATCTACGTGCTCATAGAGAAAGCTTATTTTTCTGTCTACACCTACATCTAGCCAATAGAAGTATATTGATCAAGTAAAAGTATACTTCAAATGCAGCCATGTCAGAAACTGATTTACAGGCATCATGCTAGATCTTGACCCGAACAATAATGAAGGCCATATCATGCAGAAAAGAGGTTTGAGCGGATGATAAAGATAATATTCTTCTGACATAAATATTTTAACATCTATGTTGCTGATAGAATCCAAAAATTCATCAATAGGGTATTCAAAATCATAAAAGAATACCTCTTTGAACTGTTGATCCAACTGACTATGTTGTTGTTGTTCTTTTCCTTCACAAAACTCAATGCTAAATGTAGTCTGCTTGATCTCTGCTGGAGGAAAATAAAAACTGAATTTCTGATCTGAACCTTTATGTTGTCCTTCCTGCAAATGTCTACTGCAATCTGTCTTTATCTGCAAATTTGGAAAATGTGGGTTGTCCTCAACATATACTGCATATGAAATACTTTCACTTACTGATTGGGCAATCTGCTCATCACCCTTCAAGTCTTCATGTCTGGTATAATTTTCCTATGTCTGCAAATCTGAAAGTTGAGGGCTGCTCATAGTATTTGCCACATATATGAAATATGTTGATCTATTACTTTCTCCTATTGATATATGCATTAGTTCTTTGACATCAATACATCTAAAAGAGACATGTTAATTTTGATCAATATTCAAAACAACAGACACATTTGATATGATGTCAGATATGTTACTATTATCCTTCAACACCTCTTGTCCTACATGGTAAATGTCTTCTTCAATAAATAAATCTTTATGAAACGAAGAAAACTCTTCACAACATCCTTCAAAAAGATATTCAACTGGAAAATAATCTTTACAAAAGGAATTGAAGGATGAATGGAAATCTGTCAAAGAACTAACACTTGCATTAGGAAGAGACCGACACCATTCATGAGAAATTCCCTCTAATGAGAAAAAGAAGAGCCGGATCTGAACATCCTCATGTACAATTTCAAGTCGATGAATAAAATCATGAAAATCCAACAAGTGTTCAGCTGGCACTTCCCATTCTTCTCCTCGAAATCTGGGAAGGCTATGTTCCCATTCATCTCTACTAGGCACTGGATTAGGGAAACCAACAATATTTGAAAAATCACAGAATGCATACCTCTTGGCTAAGATCTTGTTCATGTCATACCAGTGGAGTCACCAATAGATTTTTGAACAATGGAGTTTCCACTGAATTCGTCCTTCACGGAGTCACAAGATAGATGATTACAACCAAATGATGTCTGGGCTTTGTCTATCATCAAAGCTGGATCTATGTCGTCTCCCAGGAAAGCAGAACTTGAATTTCATCTCCTCAGAAATGGTGCCAATTTTTTATCACTCCAAGAAACTCCTTAGGGTTGTAGGCTAAGAATGATTGGTAACTTAAGAATGTGGTAGATTTTGTATGGTTGGAACAATAGGATAGCTCAATAGCTAACACAAAGGACCACTTCATACATTCAAATAAGACAATGCTTTTAGAACTCAATGACCAGACAACACAATATGAATAGGATGTGATGAATACTAGTCTAGATAACCAAATACACAATGTGCAGGGTCATACAAGATAGTAATAAAACCTTTAGTTCAAGTTCATGAGCTTAATAAGAAGGTGACGGTTCTTAGAAGCTGAACTAAACTGAAATAAAGTACAGAATGATGAAAGTATGAGAAAATCTATCATTGAAAACAAAAGATGTCTGTCATTCTATTATGAATAAAGAGTCTAGTACAATAGCCAAAAATGTCTCTTGAATTGCGCCCCTTAGACTCTTAGAAAAGCTAGGAATTTATAGCCTTTTACAATAAGTTTTCAGATCCTAAAACAATGGATCTGATATTCTAAAAATAGAAAGTCAAAACGGATTTACAAACGATAAGGAGAGATCCTCAATATGAGGTCAATCTCTATCTTTTGGTCTTCAAACATTGGTTAAAAGTTGATGAAGTGTATCCTAGCCTTCCAAGGCTCTTTGATCTGTTCCTCTGAAAGTGTAATTCGAATTTGATGATGTGTACCAAAAATCCTGAAATTCTACCTTTTAAAATGAGTCCAAATGTGTTTGAACAACCTCTCTCTAACCTTATCTCACAAAAGTAACATTTAAATCTGACTTGATAATTCACCACCTATCTATTCCAAGAGGTTTCATCTCTTTCTGGCTCAAAAATTTCTGATCTAGGTGAAATTTCGAGTATTTTGGTTATTACAGGCTTTCACCAGCTAATTTACCTAAAAATCCACTCCTTAGCTGGTGAAAGGTGGAGCTTTCACCAGCTAACTAGTTATAGAGAGTTTGTTTTTCATGCTTAAATAGTCAATCAAGATCTACAAATTCTAATCTTTCCAATGGTGCTTTCAAATCTACATTTGGAACCCATGAAGCTAGTCAAATTTCCCCTACAAGATTAGGCATTATTCTTTTAAAAAATGCGAGTGCATTTTTTATCGCTAACACCAGCCTCGTGTTGTGATGATGTTGTGAGTCTCATACTATGATGCCAACTTCATGTTGATGATGTGTTGCTAGCCTCGCACTATGGTGCCAACTTTGTGTTAACGATGTTGTTTTGTTAGCTTCGTTTTGATGATATTGTGTAGCCAGCTTTGTGCTTTGATGACAACCTCATGATGAAGACTCTCATCCTTGCGCTGATGTTGATGATGCTCCATCCTTTGTGTTGTGATGTTGTTGTTGTTTATGATCCTCTAGCTTTTGTGCTGTGATATTGTTGTTGTTGATGTTGTATCAACCTTGTGTTGTTATTGATGTTGATGATGTATTAGTGTTATACTAATCCATGTTGATGTAGGTGATGATGCCACTTCAACTTCTTGTTGAAACTCACGATGATGATGCCACTTTAGCTTCTTGTTTAAGATGATGATGATGATGCAACTTCAGCTTCTTGCTGAAGATGATGATGATGATGATGTTCTTTCATCTTTCATGCTAAATATGATGATGTTACTTTAGCCTCATGATAAAAATAATGATGATATTAATTTAGCTTCATGATAAAGAAGAAGATGAAGTTACTTTAGCCTCACGCTAAAGATGATGATGATGTTCCTTTAGCCTCATGCTGATGAGGATCATGATGCTACTCCAGCTCCATGCTGTGAGTGATGATGATGAGAAAAACTTTCGATGATTTATAGATACTCCATTCAATGTTCAAAGATTCTCTTAATGATGTTTCCTTCTCTCTCTTCTGATGTTGTTGTAGAATACCCTTCTTATTAAGGGGGAGTGTTGAAATATTGTAACTGCAAAGAGTATTCTATTTTATTAATGATGTATTATTCATTAGATCAATCTCCTTTTGTTGATTGATCATGTCAGGCATTGTGAATGGCCAAAGACCCTTTTGTGGATTGGTCAAACCCTAATTGTAATATGCTAAATGAGAAGTCACCCCCCAAAATATATTAAACTGGTTATAACCACCCAAAATGAGAACTCAACCCTGCCAGTGAAAAGACACCTCAGTTGAACACCTAAGAGATTGTATAAATAAGAGAGGCTAGTTCCTCATTTGTTCACTCACTCACTTGTTCATCAAAGAAAAATTTTGGAGCTGGAATTGGAGAAGAAGGAAGGGAGCGAGAGCAACATGTTTGGGAGATGAATT
Source organism: Picea glauca (assembly GCA_000966675.3). Taxonomy (NCBI): domain Eukaryota; kingdom Viridiplantae; phylum Streptophyta; class Pinopsida; order Pinales; family Pinaceae; genus Picea; species Picea glauca. Next base: position 1,106,503 of record JZKD02S1815824.1, read on the forward strand.
TCTATATTGTTTGGTTTATTCTCTTGAAATTGTATTGGCTATCTATATTGAGGAATTTTTTGCTCATTTTTCTCCCCCATGAGGGTTTCCCAGGATGAATGATGTGTCTCTTGTGATTGTGTATTTCTCAGTGATCCTATCTATACTATGGTTATCTAGTGAATTGAAAAGAAACCTAACAATAGATTGAACTCTAACGGTTTTCAATGGCCATGGGAGTATGGAAATCGTGGTGATTTTGGTATGGTTATCCCATGTGTATGATATGGATATTTTGGTTGAGGCCTCATAAATAGTCATAGATTTTTTAGACATGGCTTTGTTGCAATTTGATCATTTATGTTATGATATCAGGTATATTGTTGTTGACTTGTCATATTGGATGGATATCCTAGCATATTGAATGTCTATAGTCAGTGAAAAATAGACGTGTACAGTCACCAAATTACACTTTCATTTTGTCGAATGTTTCATAGCATAGCATGAGTTGAAGTGGTGATTGTTGTTGTGTGTTTAAATGGAAAGATTAGATATTTGCAATTTGAATATGGATTGTTGTGTTGACTGTAAAGTATGTATGCTTAATGGATGTCATGCATTTTAAAAATGAGAGGCATAGATGGTGTGACAGTATAACTTCATTGCAATTTTCGAAGCACGACTTTTTGAGTTGTATTTGAGGATTCAAATAATTTGAGAGCAGTGGTTGATTTAGATGCTAAATATAGTTGAAATAAGTGATTGGTTATGCATTTGGGAATTATTTTTAGATATTAAATGAATAAATAAGAGGAATAGAGCTCCCCTATAAATGTTTGTGGAATGCATACTGTCTTGTTTGATGACACTTTGTTAAATATTTGATTATGAACAACAAGCTAGATAATGCACATAGTTGTTTTGAACTATACACAGTAGTTGTTTATTGGGTCACAATGGTCATTTGGTTGGTGTATTTCCTTTTACATAATGGTTTTATGGATTACTTAATTAATTTTATGAACAATACTGTCTCCTTTCCCCACCATTACTTCGATTTTTTTTCTAATTAAAACCCCATTGCCTTCCCACATTCATTTTTCACTCCCTTTTCTAAAATTGGTTACAATCGATAATATTTTTGTATTAATGCAGTTGGAAGTCATAGTTTCTTGGTTGGATCACAATGATGTTTTCTTTGTTTTTAATTACATTTAATTGTTGTTGTCCTTAAGCAGTAATCATGTTCTTTTCCCCCTCATTATATCATGTTTCGCTCAATACAAACCCCTCGCATATTCCAAAGCCTTTTGTTCACCTCCTTCTCATTGAGGAATGGTCAAACAATTTGTATGGATTAGATTGCATGGGTCTAATATATTGTTGAGACAAAATCTATTTCATATTTTTAAAGAGTTATCATGTATGGTTACTTAAAAATATTATTTACTAATCAATCACGCATACAGGGATGAGTTATTCAAATAAAAAGATGAAAATCGATGGCTACTACACCTTTGTCAAAGAGAAAGTTGCTACTTCCCCTTCCACATCTTCAGATAATTCTGGTAAATTTGTGTCCTCGTACATGCATTGGAAGGACGATTTATCTCATATGATGAACAAGATGAGGCTTAAAGATTCCACACAACCTAAGGCAGGTTCAAAAGGACTAAAAGATGATATCACCAACAAGGGAAAGATTGCCTCCCAAACTAGAAAACATTATTTTTGAGATTTTATGTTATTTATGGTTGATGGCACTTGACTTTAGAAATTTTGGACAATATGTTTTCTTTGGATATATGAGTAATATATTTGTTTGGAAATAATTTCAAATAGTTTGAGATAAATTGTCAAATGTTAATAAGATGATGGGAGTCATAACGAGGTGTGTTTTTCTTAATTAACTACTATGCTATGATTGTTAAGAGATAAAGGGAGTCTAAAGGGGTCCCACCTACTAGTTATTATTTATTTATAACCCTTATTATGATTATTACTCCCCCC
>JZKD02S1815824.1:1108507-1151728 GCA_000966675.3 Picea glauca
TTTTAATTAACTTAACTAATGAGTTGGTTCAATTACTTCAACCAATTCTAATTTGTTTAAAGACAAAATGAAAGGGATGAGCAATGGAGGATAGAAGGGGAAGCATACTAAGGTTTTCTTTTTGAGTTTATGTTGAGATAGTTCATTTTTCATTCATTCCTTAATTTATCACAAGCCTAATTCTCTTTTATGATAGCAAGGTCTTATTGTAGACAACAACATTCAGGGTTGAATTACATGATTCAGACACTTTTTTTTCAGAGGTGTTGATCTATATTTGATATTCTGTGTATACTTTTCATTTTGTGAATTAGTTTTCATAACTGACAAAGGATATTGTGCAAAGTTGAGTGGGCAAAAATCTATGGAAAGCTGATCCAACTTTTATAGTTCATGTTTAATTTTATGTCAGAGGTCCTTTTGTATGTTCCATCGGGGATGTCTAAGTTTGACTTTGGTCCAAAATTTATGTATGACATTTTTGTGAATTGGAATGAAGGAAAGGATTTCTTTATGTCTCATCTATCATGATTATAATCTTGGTGTATTTACTTTTGTCTCTATATTTATTTCAACAAATGCTATGTTCAAAAAATGATATAAAAAGTGAATTTCCAACAAGATTTTCATTAATAAAAGACTAGCCTAAGAATTTGTAATTAATACTTGTGAGTTAGGATGTTATTTTTGTTGGATATAAACATAGGGTGATATTCTTGTATATTTTTCTTTAGCCAAGCAAAATCTGAAAAAGATTGAGTAAGATCATTTCATATCTTTTCCTCAATTGTGTATAAGACCAAAATCATTGAAATCATGTAAGAGTATGGGTGTCAAAGAAGCATCCCATAATTATTATAAGTATGGGGTTGTAGTACAATCAACATTGGGTAGAGTGATAAGTTAATTGTCTTGGAAAAATAGAGGAAATTTGTATAGGGGGAATCATGCAAATTTTCACATTCAACTTTGGTAATGAATAACAAGAGGGAGCATGAAAAAGAGCACCAGAGGGAAGGATTGAAATTTTTTGAAGCATGTTGGAGAATTTTGGAGTATTTTGAAGCTAAAGATTGAAGAGAAAGTTTGTCAAGATTGAAGAGTGAAATCATGTGGCAGTTTCACTATAACAATAGGTGTTGTTGTTGTTTCTAGTAGTTTTTTGACTAGGGAGTTCCCTTAAGTTCATACTAGAGATATTCCTAGATACCTATTCCATAGACCCTGATAAATGAATGGGACCATAAATGAATGGGATGCCTCATGGATGGAGAGTAATGAAGGGTTACAATCCTTGGGTTGGGAAGATGAAGAGGATTACAGGTCGAGGAAATTTGAGAAAGTTGTAGAAAAATACCAATGATTTTTCTGATAGTGAGTTGTGAGTGGAATGTTAGAGGCACCCTTATTTTATTCATTCCTAGCCCCATCTTGTTAAATTATGAGTTTGATTTCTTATTATTCACATTAATTCTTATATTTTCTTCAACACTTTGATTCCATCTTAATACACTTCAACAATACCAAATCATAATCGAATAGTGATAACTATGTAGATGAGTAAGCATGTACATCAACAACACATATACCCTGGGGAAACCCTGTACATGGAGAAAACCCCCAGCAAATGATATTCCTTTATTTAATTAATAATGTAATATCACTTACAAATATCCACCATGAATGTTCTTCTCTTAAAGAGATTTCCAAGATAACTCTGACCTGACAAAGACCTAAAAGACCTTGTTGAAATACAACTCTGATATGTTGCCTCTATTGTTGATATACAACACTAATATGTTTCTTTGGTATGCTGCCTCTTTATCACGGATATGTGCTTCTGTTGCTTCACCCTTAACCTACATATGGAAATTGTGTTGAAGAGAGGGGTTGACCTCTTCTTATATAGGCTGAAGAGGAGAAGAGGAGAGACTCGAAATAGTAACATGTTTGCATGAGTTAATCATAACACATTTTCATACTTTAGTTTGAACTTAGAACTAGACTTGAGATTGGTTACAACTCAACATTACACTTTCGTTCGAAAATAGAACTAGACTTGAGACTAGTATGCTTTAGTTCGAAAATAGAACTACACTTGAGACTTGAGTTGCAACTCAACATTACACTTTAGTTCTAAAATAGAACTAGACTTAAGACTTTAGTTACAACTCAACATTACACTTTATTTCTAGAATAGAACTAGACTTAAGACTTTAGCTGCAACTCAACATTACACTTTAGTTCTAAAATAAAACTAGACATAAGACTTTAGTTACAACTCAACACTTTACAAGGAAATTCAAAATTCTCTTCATGGTGGATAATGTTACATGTGTCAATGCACTAGATCAATACATTTATATCAATTGCAATACTAGGAATATCATTTGTTTCTATCTCATAGGAATTTTATATTAAAACTAAATTTTTCTAGATGCCTTGAAGTTTTCACATGGCTCACAAGGTTTGAATAGGCTCACCGAGGTTGTATGTTCCCCCTAACTTTTGAACTAGTCTCTCTAAGCTAACAAAGGTTGTATGTTTCCCCTCACTTTTTCACTAGACTGTCTATGCTCACAAAGGTTGTACGTTCCCCTTGACTTTTTCATTAGACTCACATAGCATCTCATTCGTCCTGACTTTTGGTTTGAATCACAGATCTTGTACGTTCCCCACATAATTTTTCAATACCTCACAAGACTCGTTGATTAGCCTCAGAGTGGCCCATATGGCCTATCATTAGAGAATTACTATCGGTGCTTCCAAATTTAGCACTCCCTCTCAGTGAGGGAGTCAGTATCAACCACACCAAGCTTGCCTCTCAGCTACACAAACTGTCTCGAGGTCATAGGCTTGGTCAGCATATCAACTACCTGCTCTCTCATGGCTATGAATTGTAACTTTACAGTTTTTATCTGGGCCAAGTCTCGGATGTAGTGGTACGTCATGTCCATATTTTTTGACGTGTCATGAAATATCAGGTTCTCTGTCAATTTTATGCAACTTTGATTATCACAGTGAACTACCGTCGTCTCGAGATTGTCACAAAACAGCCCAAAAACAATTTTTCTAGGCCATATTGCTTCCTTGCTAGCATCACTTGACATAATTTACTCAACCTCCTCTGTACTTTGTGCAATGGATCCTTTCTTCTGTATTGACCAAGAAATCATAGTGGATCCTAAACTGAAGCAGTATCCGGAAGTACTCTTTCGATCCACTGGGATTCCTACCTAGTTAGCATCTGCATACCCCTATAGAAATAAACCACCATTGGATGTATATATCAGACCATAAGTAATGGTCCCTCTGAGATATCTCAAGATGTGCTTTGCTGACACCCAGTGTCTCTGTCTCGGTTTAGTCATGAACTGACTCATTGCAATCACCACATAGGATATATCTGGCCTAGTGTGGATCATGTACATCAATGATCCAATCAGTTGCCTATACATGGTGGGATCCACCAAATATGAACATGTATCAGAATCATGCAGCTTCCTCATGTTGGTAATCATCGAAGTAGACATGGATTTTCAATCCATCATACCAAACCTCTTTAGTGCACACACTATGTATTTTCCTTGTGCCAGAAATATCTCGCCCTCTCCTTGCCATACATTGAATCCTAGGAAGTAATGCATCAAGCATAATTATTTCATATCGAATTCTGAGGTTATCTCCTTCTTACACGAGGCTCTTATCATTTCATCTCCTATTAGAAAGAGATCATAAACACACATGATTAGTATAATAGGTTGGTTACCTCTTAACTTGAAGTACATATTTGCATCAACATCACTTTTCTAAAATCCTAGGCTTTTAAGAAATCCATCAATCGTGTCATACCAAACTTTGGGAGCCTTCTTAAGACCATACAAGGCCTTACTTATCTTGCATACATGAGTGCCTTTGTTATATAGTAAAAAACCATCTAGTTGTTCCACAAATGCCTCTTATTCAATCTTTCCATTCAAGAATGTTGTTTTTACATCTATCTGATGTAGCTTCCAACTAAGAACGAGAGCTAAAGCAGTAATAGTTCGAATGGAGGTATACATGGCTACATGAGAAAAAGTCTCTTCGTAGTTGATTCCTTCTTTCTGAGTGAAGCCTTTGGCTACAAATATTTCTTTGAAAATTTCTACACTTCCATGAGTTTCATGTTTGATCTTATAGATCCATTTGGAACAAACCATTGATTTGTATTTTGGCCTCGACACAATGTCTCAAATATTGTTCTTTATAATAGACCTGTATTCCTCAAGCATGACATCCTTCCATACTTGTAATTTATCTTCTTATTCAAACGATGAAGGTTTGGCATCACTAATGTTGCTCATTAGTGCAAAATAACTTCCAAACCTATGATTCCTCTTCCTTTCCCTGAAATTTCCTTTAGGAGAAGTTATTCTTTCTCCTTCCTGCACTATTTCTCTAAGCCACCCTGGCTTCCTTTTGGATGGAGTTTCTTCAAGAGTTATTTATAACACTTTAGCAGGTTCTAGGGGCTCATTACTTGGCCCTTCATGAGGTTCCACCCTCTGATGATCTGAATCTTCATTTTCGGAAGAAGGGGAATCTCGCTAAACTTCTTTTGATTCCTCTTGAAGCTCTCTTGATTTCCTAAATGTGGACTCCTCATGGAAAATTAGATCTTTTCTTACCCCTATTTGCCTCTGACCTAGTACATAAATCCTATAAGCCTTGGATTTCTCATTGTACCCCACAAAACCCCCTTTATTTCCTTTCTTTCCTAAGGGTTCCATCTTTGTCCTCTTTTCCCGAGGGGAATGAATATACATAGGAAACCCAAATATCATTAGATGTCATACTTTAGGTTTGATCCATGAGAAGACCTCTTCAGGAATCTTGTCCTTCAAGATAGCATGTGGACACATGTTCTGAATAAACACGACAGTGGAGGTAGCTTCTTCCCATAAATAATTTGGCAGATCCTGGTCAAACATCATTTCTTTCGCTCCCTCACAAATTGTCTTTTTTTTCCTCTCAGCAAGTGCATTTTGTTGAGGGTTATATGGCACAGTCAAGTGTCTCTCGATTCCTGCTGACTTGCAGAAATCCTCAAATTGGAGAGATTCAAACTCTCCTCCATTGTCTATTCTAAGGATTCTGATGTGTTTCCCTGTCTCCTTTTCAATAAGAACTTTATACTCTTTGAATTTATTAAATTTGTCACTTTTATCTTTAATAAAATATATCCAACATTTTCTTGAGTGATCATCAATAAAAATGACACAATACAAACAACCACTAAGTGAGGAAGATGACATGGGACCACATACATCAGAATGGACCAGATCTAAGATGCCTTGAGCTCTATTGTCACTACTAGGGAATGCTTTCTTTATATTTCTAATTAGCATGCATCCCTTACAAATTTCATTTTTACTAAGAGAAATAGAGGGCATGCCACATACCATGTTTTGTAGATCTCGAATATCTTTGTAATGAAGATGTCCAAGTCTTCTGTGCCACAACTCGTTGGAGCTAGTCGCATCATGAGCCAATGCCTAAACTGATTGTCCTAACACGACGTACAGTCCTCCACTGTGATTTCCAATGGGTTATGATGTACTTAAGTGGATACCTTTAGCCCATAGTGCCTTCCTATCCTTGAACATCACACAATGTCCCTAGACCTCAAGGGTTGCAACTGATAGTAGATTCTTCTTGAGCCCTTGAATGTATAGTACTTCATCAATATTAATTCTAGCCCCATATTCCAATCTAAAGGAGATAGAGACTACTTCCTCTATTTTGTAACATTTCTCATCCTCAAGCTCAACCTGCTCTACAAAATATTTTTTCTTGAAATTTGAGAGGATCTCCTTGAACCCTATCATGTGCTTTGATGCACCACTATCTGCTAACCAATTTTTCGTCCCCGTGAAAACTTAGCTGGATAAGGAATAAAACAAATAATATTATTTTCTATTTTCTTTCTCATTAGAAAAAATTTTCTAATTTCTTTTGGATTCATCATCCTCAGTAGTTGAGGTATGATGTTTCCCTTTCCTTGTATATTTATTTCTAAACCAACAATCTTTAGCAAAATGACCCAACTTATTAAAACTAAAGAATTTAATCTTAGATGTATCAATATTCTTTCCTTTGAATGTACCTTTGGTGTTTGTCTTCCTCTGAGAGCCTTTCTAGAAAGTGTCTTTCTTATTTCCCTTGAATCTTGATCCTAAAACTGAGTGCTCTTCTTTCATTGGCTCACTCATGGTAGCTTTGCGACTCTCCTCCTCAAGGAAATAATGCCATAAAATCTCAAGTGTTGGTTGAATATTTCTCCCACTTACAATGGATAAGAAGGTCTCCCATGAAGAAGGAAGACCATAGAAAATGGCCTGCACTAAATCATCATCGTCCACTGTCACCCCTGTGCCCAAAGTTTGATCTCTAATCTGGGCTATCCTGGAATAGAAAGATGCCACTCATTCACCTTTCTCCATCTTCAAATACTTAATCTTGTGCTTAATTGTCCTCTTTTGACTTGGAGCCTCTTTCTCATAAAGACTCACCAAGGCATCCATACAATCCTTGGTAGTCATTAACAAAGTCATTGCAGGAAATATATTGTCTTTGACTGAGTCAAAAATTATTTTCTTCACCTTTTCTTGACTGTTGATGAAGGTCCCTCTTCCTGCATTCTTCGTGGGTTCCTTCATCACTGTGGTCACATACTTCTCAAGATCATGCTCTTGCAATATATTTGTTATCTGGATCTTCCACACATTGAAGTTGGTAGCTCCTTCAACCCTATCCTCAGCCCTGATTGAAATGGAGGATGCCATGGACTTCACACCAATCTATCTTGGATCTATGTGTACCTTTTGCTGCACTTCAACATGTTTAACACACCCTAATCTTTGATACCATGTCACATTATGAACTTTTTCTTATGGATATTAATTAATTTATTTTCCTCAACACTTTGATTCCATCCTAATACACTTCAACAATACCAAATCATAATCGAATATAAATAACTATGTAGATGAGTAAGCATGCACATCAACAACACATATACCCTCTGGAAACCATGTACAGGGATAAAACCCCCAACAAACAATATTCCTTTATTGAATTAATAATGTAAGATCACTTACAAATATCCACCATGAATTTTCTCCTCTTAAAGAGCTTTCCAAGATGACTCTGACCTCACAAAGACCTAAAATACCTTACTGAAATACACCTTTGATATGTTTCCTTTATTGTTGATATACAACAATGATGTGTTGCTTTGTTATGTTGCCTCTTTATCATTGATATGTGCCTCTATTACTTCACCCTTAAATTGTATATCAAAATTGTGTTGAAGAGAGGGGTTGACTTGTTGATGAGGATAAGAGGAGAGACTCGAAATAGTAACCTGTTTGCATGAGTTAATAATAACTCAACTTCATACTTTAGTTCAAACTTAGAACTATACTTGATATTGGTTACAACTCAGCATTACACCTTAGTTCAAAAATAGAACTAGACTTGAGACTTGTATGCTTTAGTTTGAAAATAGAACTAGATATCAAATGCAACTCAACATTACACTTTAGTTCAAAAATAGAACTAGAATTAGGACTTCAGTTACAAATCAACACTTTACAAAGCAATTGAAAATTCTTTTCATGGTGGATAATGTTACAGGTGACAATGCACTAGATCAATACATTTGTATCATTTGCAATATTAGGAATATCATTTGTTGCTAGATGCCTTGACTTTTTCTCATGGCTCACAAGGTTTGACTAGGCTCACAGAGGTTGTATGTTCCCCCTGACTTGTTCACTAGACGGTCTATGCTCACAGAGGTTGTATGTTCCCGTGACTTTTGCACTAGATTGGCTATGCTCACACAGGTTGTATGTTCCCTGACTTTTGCATTAGACTCAAATAGCATATCATTCATCTTGACTTTTGGTTTGACTCACATAGGTTGTATGCTCCCCCGGATTTTGTTAATAACTCACAAGATTGATTGATTCTTCAAATTTCACACATCTTGGGGGTGATTTTCTATTGAGATTTAGAACCACAAGTCTCTGGTTAGGTGTAACATCCTTCCTAAGAAATTGGTTGCACAAATATTTCAAAATATAAGTGCTTATATATTTTCAGAGTTATTTCATGAGCTTAATTGTTGTGCTTAACTATGTGTATGCAAATGATTTATTTGGTGTTATAAGCAATTTTATTGTATCATTTATGTTCATTTAGAATGTTATATATGCATTTCATTATGTGTATCAGAATCTAGTTAAATATGTGTATAAATATTAGTTAGTAAGCTACATGAAATCGTTTAGGAGAAAGTTTTCGATTTTATGTGTTTTTGGTGTAGTAATGTTCCTCAATTAGGATGGGGAATGTTACACTATGAGATTGGTACTTTTGGAAGATCAATGTATACATCTCTTATTTCCACATATTCTCATGATTCCAAGACATAGATCCATTGTGTATCTCTTCGTGGTTAATATATCGTTTCACATGGATCCGTTTTGTATTCATTTTTGTGGCCATGATCACTTCTAATATACATATTTCATCGATCTCTAGTGTAATTGATTTGACAACCATGTTTTTTTGCTCCCAAGAATGGATATTCCTTCCTTGATAAGAGAGTACTCTCACTTTTTTCTGGTCTTAAGTTTTGTTATGGACAAGTGTTTGGGGAACTCTACCTTGGTCCAATGCACACTCACCCATGCATTTTGTAATGTATTTCAACCATCAATTGCTCTTCTGAAATCACACATTAGGGGGGATTTATTATACCATCATTTTCCACCTCCTATGCATTGACTCCATATTTGTCTGATTTAAATACCATTTCCCTACTTGTAGACTCAATTCCCATTTATTCCTGCTTAAAAATGATTAAAAAACCTCATTTTTGAAGATGTATGCACCATATGAGTTATTAAACACACGTACACACACTTGTTTCTCTTTATCAACCCACATATACATTTATTTGGCTAAAAAATAAACAAATTTGCTTAAGTTTTAGTGGGGTGTAGAGGTTTCTTCATACCCTGACCCTCTACTTCCCATGGATAACTACTCTAACCACTTCTTGGAGTATTAAAAGGAGCCCAAAGGTAGATGAGAGAGGATCATGCAATTTAGAGACCATTTCTCGTTGTCGGACCTATTTGAGCGAAGAAGTTGGAGGTTTAGTTGATCTTCATAAACCTACATGTCGGTTCTAGAGCACTGCCACAACGATTACACTTTGTAACATTTCTTAACTTTGTTAAATCAATAAAGACCTCTCTTTCCCATCCAATTTTGTGTTTTAGTTTAAAATCATCACATTTCGGCATTTTGTTATCTATAACACTAATGGAATTAATCTCAATTGGTATATTTGAAAGTTAGTGATTTTGTAATTACCCATCGTGCAGTTAGCTTTGTGTATTGGGGTTAGCTAAAGTGTTGAAGCTTAAAGTTGCAAAAAAAGTTTTAAGTTAGGGATCTACATCAAACAATTGGATCTAGGTTTGTCTCCTTTCTTATCAAAAATTAGTTAGTTAGTTAAATTTGGTTGACTCTATTTTTGGTATTCACTTAGGTCTTTAGGTCATTAGCTTTGTTATGGTTGTAACCCAAAACAATAGATGTACATCTCGATCATTTGAGGTAGTATTATTTTTATTAAATAATCACATAGTATTATTTTCATTAAATAATGACTATGAGTCAATCAACATTAATAGATAGTAGACAATGATAGTTAGCTTTGTGTAGAGGGGGTTAGCTAAAGTGTTGAAGCTTAAAGTTGCAAAAAAAGTTTTAAGCTAGGGATCTACATCAAACAATTGGATCTAGGTTTGTCTCCTTTCTTATCAAAAGTTAGTTAGTTAGTTAAATTTGGTTGACTCTATTTTTGGTATTCACTTAGATCTTTAGGTCATTAGCTTTGTTGTGGTTGTAACCCAAAACAATAGATGTACATCTTGATAATTTGAGAAAGTATTATTTTTATTAAATAATCACATAGTATTATTTTCATTAAATAATGACTATGAGTCAACCAACATTAATAAATAGTAGCCAATGATAGTTGTCCTTACTACTTATTAACAACTAGATTATGATAGGTTTTTCCGCCTCTCCAAAAATAAAAAATAAACATTTTCCATTAAAATTTCATATATCCTCTCATAAAACTTTAGTGGTTAAAATAAACTCGATAACATTTTATAAAAAATCTCGTCTTAAAATAATGTGACACATTTTATATTAAAATCCCATACATGTGCCACTTATTTATGAAAAAATACAATCGTATATATATGTCTTTTGGTTGCTTCTCTAGTGAATTGCTAAATTAAGTGTATTTTGGGTTTTTTCAATTAGTTTATTAGTGTGTATATGTAATTAAAAAAGGATTTAGAGTTATTTTATAAATATAATAACCTGATAAATAAATTGATAAATACTTTTATCTCATATATAATAATAATAATAATTTCATTTTAAGGTTTAGTTAAGCCCCGTCAAATTGGTGTATGAGGTTCCTTTGATTGTGGGACAAGGGATCCTTATACCCTAGCCTTTGAATTTTTTATCTATAAAGAGAAAACACATGTCTTAACCATTGGACCCAATAACTAAATGGAGGGGTCCTTTATCCCAAAAACAAGAAATCTAAAGTCTTTTATCCCACAAACAAAGAATCTCATACACCAATTTAATGTTAGTTGAGAATAAAAATAGATTATTATTATTATATACATATTAAATATCTAACCCAACAAATTTATTAAACCTAACCCAATAGATTTATTAAACCAAATATCTACCCACCCGCATTCTTCTACCCCATTAGCTTATTACTTATGTCCATCGATATTCTAGTGAAGTGGTAGTCGATTCTTTTTCTACTGTAGTGGCTTCAGTGCGCTTATTCATTCTGAACTGTAGTGGCTTCATTGCGCTCATTCATTTTTTGCGTCGATATTCTAGTGAACGGAATGGGCAGTCTGAATGAAGCAGAGTTCGAGCGTAGGCTTTTTGCCGCCGGACGACGACTGGCAAGTGCACCTCGCGCCAAGCCTGGGATGCTTCAGGCCTTAGAGGAAGTCGAGGCCTATTTATCCATGGTGAATCAATCACCTTCTGAATCAATTCTCAATGCAATGCGTCCATCAAAGGATGCATTGGTAACCCCAAGGTTTATGAGGAGCCGATACGCAGAAGTGAGGCTCCAGGTCCTCAATTGCCTCAGCAAAATCACGAAAATAACGGCACCGAATCAACCATACGAAGACGATCTAATGAAAGATGTATTAGATCTCATTGTCAAAAGTTTTAAAGATCTGGGGAAGATGAACAGTCCTTCCTTTGCAATTAGGGTTTCCGTTCTCGAAACCGTTGCAGAGGTGAGGTCGTGCGTAATAATGTTGGACCTTGAATTGAACTACCTCATCATTGAGATGTTCGAGTATTTTTTTTCTGCTGTTTCTGAGGATCCTTATTCTGAAGATGTACACGCTTCCATGCAAATAATTATGACCTCGATTTTGGATGAAAGTGATGATATCTCGGAGGAGCTATTGTCTGTTTTACGCAACAACTTGACAACAGAAATAGAGGAGTCTTCACCGGCCGCACATAAGTTAGCGAGGGATGTCGTTGCATCTTGTGCTAGAAGATTACATATTTGATGGAGCATGTAAGTAGATCTTTAAACATTGCACTAAACTTTGTTATCTGGATTGTTTAGATTACTTTATGTGCTGCATAATATAGATTTATGTACTATGCCACAGTATTCAGAGTTCTCAGTCTGAATGGATTTGTTTGGAAGCGTTAGTACAGATTCCACAACAATAATTTGAAATTCTTTTGTTGACTATGCCTGATATAACATTGATATGGTCCACACCATTTTCCTTAGTGTTAGAAGGATGTTAGATAAGGTCGGCATATCTTTGTCTGTTATACCAGTTAAAAAAGATGTGCGTATTTGATTTTTATGTATAATTTTTTAAGCAGATCGTATGCACATGAGTGATAATTAGATATTTTAGGGTAAATTGCATGATGTGGATGGACTAAAGAAAGTCACCTATTTTTGTTTCCTCAAAATAGTGTTACCCCCTTCACTGGTGACATTTAGGGATACTTTAGCAAGGTTATCATGTTGTCGATTACATGAAGTGGCATGCTTATCTTCACCAGATCCAGAAAGACTTGTTCATTCATCTTCATGAGATTGTTTATCATGCTAGCTTAGTTGTGGTGTAGCTTAATGTTTTCTTCACATGTCACAAGACATATGCATGTGGAATGGTATGGCTTTAAGATGCTTCATTTGACATTCCATGTATTAATAATTGATTGAAATTAATGATATAACTTTTTAGCTTGTAATAAATGGGAAACACCTAACCACATTCCTTTCACATTTCATAAACTTAAATGGTTTTACTACTTTCCTAGTAGTACCATAGGGAACATGTTTTCTCTTAGAAGTGTGTACTCTCATAGGTAACTTGTATTACTAGGTGTATAGGCTAGAGAGCATCAAAGTCCAATCATATTAAGAACTTTTCCACCTCCCCACTTCATTCATTCCATTCACATATAACATTATCCTTTTTATGTATGATTTCTTAAGGGTCAAAAGGAAAGGTCAAACCTAAATCCTGAAATAAAGAAAGCCACTAAGGCTAAGAGGTGAAGAGAACAACTAAAAGACAATCATGGAGCTCAAGTAATGCCCCTCACTATGAGGCCAATGTCACAGTCCCTAGTTTGTCTATGAATATCTAAATAAAATGGACTCATTCAATAAACTAAACATTTAAAGAAAAAGGCTTAAGGGGTAGTGAAAAACAACCCACATGTTGGTAACTAGATGCTAAGCTCCCTCAAGAAGGTATTTATAAAGAAAAAACCCTAGCATAATAAATCTCGCTGAATAATTAAATGAATACCAAGACGTGTGCATGTCTAGTACTTTGAGAGCCATCACATGAACTAGTTCACTTTCCCTTTCATTATTATTAATCATTATTATTACCTATCTTTCACCTATATACTTGGAAGGTATGGGTGTCTTAGAATTTGACTCATGTATAAGGTTCTAAGTTGTGCCCCTTCATAAAACCTAGGCAAGTAATAAAAATAACTCCTTTGTTATGATGTGTTATAGGATGTTACGAGCTGCCACCAATAAATCTCTTACTACGAGGCTAGACCAATAAATTTCTTACTAAGAGGCTAGACCAATAACTTCGAGCACCTATTATATTTTGGGATGTGTGTATTTTTCTTGTATCATTTAGTGAATGGGGGAAGTAATGGTTGGATCATTTGACTAGTCTCCAATCATTTATGTGGGCATCCACATTTTTGGGGGGATTTACCTCCATTGGATTCTACTTGGTCTTTAGTGGTTTTTTTTATATTGTATTTGACCTTTTCTAATAGGGACATTATACCTTGTGAGCATATTATTGTATTATTTTATTACTACTTGTATTTGGCCGGATGTTTTGTAGGACAAATAGTTTTTGAGCTAGTGATTTGAGCTAACACATGGTTTTATATTGTAATTGAGGAGACTTCTCACTTATAAAAGGAAAATTATTTCTCCATTTGAAATAGTTGGAGATTAATGAGAAACATGGGCTACTTAGATCTATTGTGTATCTATTTCTCTTCTTATGAGGTTCTATCTATTTTTCAAAGGTTAAATCATTTTTCTTTAAGGTTACTTGGAACATCACTTTTGCTACAAAGGCCAAAAAAGTGCTAATATGCTTCATTTGAAAGAGTTAGTTATAACTTCATTCATCATCCCTTTGATGATTTGAATTTTATTGTTCACTCATTAAGATAGGAAGTTCACATTAAGAGAGGCTCCTTCATACACCAATCCTTCCTTAAGAGAGGCTCCTTCATACACCAATCCTTCCGCAATCTTGAAGAAATTCTTTAAAACCTAGGTGGTGCTTGAGAGACAATCCCTAAGGAATCTTTCAATATCATTCTGCTTAAAGCCTAGGATTTACTTGGATATGAAGTGGTGACTCCATAGCTCTCTAAGGCAATCCAGCCACACAAAACCCTAAAAATGAGTTTTTATTTTTTTATATTTTATTTCAGCTATATCTCATATCTTTCACATTTTGCAGATTGGTCAAATTTTCAGTGTGTATCCTACACCAGTAATTAAAGGTTTGAAGCATTTATGTTGTTTATCTTACCAAGCCCTTGGTTATGTGGAAGTGGGATTACATGTCTAATTATTCATCTCACTGCCCAAGTATTCACCTCCTCAAACTAGGTATCGTTCCTGATTTCCGCTGTTAGGGTTCGTTAACTGTTTGAATTAAAGCAAACGATGTCTCATTAAACAGTCGCATTTCTGCCCGTATACTTATTATCTTGAGTCTAGTAAGGCCCTAATACTCATTTAGGGCAGATACACCCTTTGAACGGTAAAGAATAGTGATAAATCTGTATTCTAAGGCTCTTTTTTACAACAACGACCTTTCTTTGCTTGCGATATGGTTTCAAGAATCATAAATTCATTGATTGAAGAATTATAAAAATCCTTTCATGCTTACGAATCATATGTTTATACTTCACAAAATCTGCATTTACATGGTAATATTGAATGGTACAGTTTTTGAAGCATTGGTATCGTGCAAGAGAAACGTGTCAAGCATTTCTTATCATAGGCACACAAATTTTAATGGCACATTGTTTATTTAAAAGATCATCGAGTATATTTAATCACTTTCTTTTGCAGGTTTATGCAAGACAACGTTAGAGCCCGGCCTCGTTTTCTCAGGAACCTAGACTGTCGGCCTGATTTGCAAATCTGATATATATTGCGAATTCTGGTATATGCATTATTGGGTGCGCTCCATTGCATTATGCAGAGTTGCCAGAAAATAGATCCACTTTCTTGCTAAGTAATATAATGTCTCTGTATTGTCATGGTGAAATCACATTCTGGAAAATGATACGTCGGTGTGGATTCATGGGTGTGGTGTCATGTCATTCATAATATACCTGTCTCGTGTTGTAATCTGAAAACCTAAATGGTGCTAGGTTATGCGTTGAGGATCTTGTTACAGCAGTAGCCATTTGAGTGTTTATCTTACATTACTTTCTGAACATACAAAATGTGATAAAATGTTGTTCACTCAAAGTCGTTGTTTGTGGTCGATTTTCTAAAACATCTGTGTTTGACTTAAATGCTGCAAATTCTATTACACTTGCACATTGCCTTTAAGCTTTGAAGTTGAACTAAGTTGAACTGCACACTGGACACTTGCTACAACAATAAGACATAGTTGATATGATGTTTTAATGGTTCAAAATCTCTTTGTTTTTTGTGATATTCATCAATTGTTTGCTGTAATATGAATTATTGACCAATTCTATTACACTTGCACATTGCCTTTAAGCTTTGAAGTTGAACTGCACACTCGACACTTGCTACAGCAATAAGACATAGTTGATATGCTGTTTTAATGTTTCAAAATCTCTTTGTTTTTTGTGATATTCATCAATTGTTTGCTGTAATATGAATTATTGACCATATTTTGTGATTGATACATACATGATCGTATATTGAATATCTTTGTTATTGCTGGTTTCACGTTGCCATGACTGATCACTAAATGTTTATGATGAATGGTTCACATTTGGAATATTTTAGCAAGTAAACATTGATCTAATTATTGCAACTTTCTCTCACTTTGCATGTTGCTAGTGGTATGTTATTTGACGATCCCTCATAAACAAACCCTTCTCTTGAATCTTTTCACATTGCATGTTATTGGGGGTATGTTATTTGAAGATTCCTCACAAACAAACCCTTCTCTTAAAGCTTTTTCAGCTTATCTGGAGTATATCTCTCCAAGAAGGTCAACCCAAGCCAATCTAGTCCTTGTCCATATCCATACCCACCTTACTTGAAAAGCCCAAATACACCTAGTCCTTATCCATATCCATACCCACCTTACTTGAAAACATAGGACTTAGTTGAATGTATAGGAAAACCCTCCTTAGGTTAGAAATCCTATCCTAGAAGAGAAAAAGAAATGCAGCCTATAAGTTTCCCCAAGCTCCCCTTCACAATGTTGGACTTTCCTTTGGTGTGAGTTTGAGTGGCAGCAAGTAATATTTCTTGGATGGGTGACCATAGTACCTCTCCTTGAGGTTGTTGTGGTTGATGTTGTTGATCTCTTTGGTGTTTCATTATCCTTGATCACTTTATGCTACATTCAGTTTGATTGTTGGATGTTGATGATGCTCTTGGGTGCTATCTTATGATGGTGGTTTTCTTCATTCCAATAGATCACCTTGGTCTTGGTACTAATTCATTGCTTCATGGTGATTTTACTTGCATAGTTGTATATAAGAGCTTGATCATGGTGTTGGGATATAGCTCATGTGCTAGAGAAATCTTCTCTTTTATGCATCTATTGTCCTTTACTAATTATTATTGAAAAGATAGACCAACAATATTATAGAAAAGTCACCTCCTTAGTACATCTTGGAGCACATTATGAGGATTGACTAGTGTTTTCATGGTGACATGCTACATGCCTCTTAAGTGAGATCATTCTTGTACTTCAGATGCCTATTTCATTGCTATGATGATATTTATTGATATAAATAACTTACCTTTTGTAGGGCCCATATCCTTGACCATTATTAAGAGAACCTAGGGTTTGTGATGCGGTATTGACATGAAGCTCTTCTAGAGGAAAACTATAGTATTTTTGGTGTATATTGTACTTCCATGATGATGTATAGTATGATAGACAACACTTTTTTTATAGAACAATCTCTCTTTTATTGTATTTTGGAGCACCATGGGAGATAAACTATGGTTTAACAATGGATTGTTGAGATATGAACTTATGATAGAGTGTCTATAAATTGGAAGTGTTTGTTGGAATTCTACACTAATACTTGATCATATATACACTTAATTTGGTAGAGTCCTCACCTCCTTGGCACATTTTTAGTAACTTAGGATTTCAAGACATGGTTGATGATTCATACATCTTAGTAAGAACAACGTAGAATTTATTGTTGTTATTATGTTGACCTCGTCATTATTGATGATTAGACACTTCACTTGGATTATCTCCCTACTCTTCTTTGGATTTCCATCATTTGTCTCATCATATAGGAGGTTTTCAACTTGCTAATGGTGGTAAATGATCTCATACTTCTTAGTGAGGGTTCCCTAGAGTTTCAAGTGTCTATAATGGTCTTATAAAAATGGTCTTAGTGAAAGAACCCTAGACTTTATGGTCTAGTGAGATCTTTAAGTCACAATATATGAGATAGACAGTTTCTTCCATCATGGTTCCTCATGATGGTATGGTTCAATTGGAGGGGAGGAAAACCACTTCTTCTTGTAAAATTGACTCCAACACTTAAGCACTTGGTTCTTGGTTCTATTTTAATATTATGGTTGAACTTTATAATTAATTTACACCTGATTCAGTGATCACTCCTTTTATTCCATCTAGAGCAGCTAAGTTATGTACATCCTAGTAGGAGTTGTTGAATCATTAGCTTATGCTATGTTAGATAATACTATATTCTAAAATAAAGTTCCACCTCAATTAAGAAAAACAATAAAATAAAAGTAGTTACACATAGTGTATAAAACTTAACATAAAATGAAATAATAAAAAATAAAATCAGACTTTAAAAAATTAAATCTTCTAAATACTTGATAGATTTGAATTTAAAATGGATATACACTCATTTCTTATAAATAGATTCATTTATTATAGATCTATTTCTTATAAATAGATCCATTTATTATAGATCTAAGCTATGAATGATGTTTTTTTTACACATATTGGAGTTATCAATAA
Organism: Picea glauca; assembly: GCA_000966675.3. Classification (NCBI taxonomy): domain Eukaryota; kingdom Viridiplantae; phylum Streptophyta; class Pinopsida; order Pinales; family Pinaceae; genus Picea; species Picea glauca. The sequence continues at coordinate 1,126,417 of JZKD02S1815824.1, forward strand.
CATGGCACTTGATGTATGGTATCTATTTAATGATAATCAACCTTATACCTTGAGATCTACCTCATTCACTTTGACCTATGCTGATTTTATACACTATTGGAGCCACGTCGTACTTGAAGGAGTTTACTTTCACATTTATTAACGTTGGCTATTCCACTTGAGCGCTCCACTTATCTATTCACTCTAGGGGAACTTGTTTCACACATTTTTATGCTATTTCTTTGGGGTACCGACATATTTGGCATATTTGCACCTTGGGATGGTGATAGTAGATGTATATGGATGAGGCCACCTTACACACCTTTCTATGACATCTTGATGAGGACACTCATACCACTTAAGTGTCTATTTATTCTCCACTTTGGACACGTCTTTACTCACTCTACTCATGGAGTGGAGTAACCTACATGCCACATGCATGGATAAGGTGATTGTTTGCAGATTTTCTCATGGATTGAGTTTTCTATATTATTCAATGTCTATTTTCTACTTGGGAACATCATTTAGAAGGGCATACTTGTCATTTTTCAATATTTAGAGCCTAGACTTGGTCTATCCTCAAACAAAGAAGGAACTTTTTTTTATTGTCTCTATTTTTGAAGTTTTTTTTTTAACTAACTCTTTTATTCATTTTATTTTTGACTTGTTTACTCGAGTTAGTTAGGTAAGAATAATAGTTTATTTGTTTTCTAGAAATATTTTATTGGACGAAGTTGAGGATTTCAACAAACAAACTTCTTGTTACTTGTAGTAATAAAGTAGCTTAGACTATTATTTTATTAGTATTAGTTAGAGAGAAAAGTGGATCTAAGAAAACAAATGTTGTTTTATTATAAGAGAGAGATAGAGCTCAAACCTATATAAGGGTATTTTTTTCCCATTTGCAACTTGGAAATTTTTAGCGTAAATGAAAGATTCTCTAAGATATTAGAATACAACATGGCTTTACTTTGTTTAATCTATGTCATAATATTAGTACACATTTTTTATGTGTGGCTATTTGTTCTAAGTGTTTTATTTGAACATTTTTTTGCAAGTGTATCGATGACAAAGACAAATAAATGGCCAAAGAAATGTAAGTATATATATTGAAAATTCATAGAGTAATTGGTTTCCTCTTTATCTTCATTTCGTGTCATTTATTTTCAATATAAAACTTTATTCACTTTACATCAATTAATTAGGTGCATTTGTAGATAATGTTTGGTAGGGGTCACCCTTTAAGTTTTCCTTCAATATTGAATATGTTATAGACACTATCTTCCATTACTTTTGTACATCAAACAATCATGTTAGGATTTATAGTTATGCACATCAATTGATTGTTTTTTTCCCAATCCCACTGTAGAACCACCCTATGATATTGTTAGATGACTCCATTTCCCAATAATGTAAGCCACTAATCTCCCTTTCATCGAGTATTTAATCTTTCTTTTTCATTTTTTGTTATTATTGGTAAGCTTTTTAATAGTCGCACTATCTACTACATAGAGACTGAGATTAGTAACCAATAGGAAATCCCTCTTTTATTATGATTTCATCTTACCCTAGCCTAAAGTGTACATGATATTTGGTGACGTAAACTTTACTAACCTCTTTGTTGCACAAGTCTTTACTTAGGTTTTTAGAACTTTTCATTTTTTAGTGATAGATTGTGTGGTAATAGGATTTAATCCAAAACGTATTGATGCATGCTTGGTATAATGTATGTTCAACTTATGAAAGTATAAAAGATAGGAAAAACTTGGTATGAGTTCAAATGGGAGCAGTCTTTGTTGCAAGGGTACCTAAAAAAAGGTTCACATGGTCCCATGTTATTTTTTTTTATAAGTGTGAAAAGGAAAGAAACCATTTAAGAGTAACAGAAGGGACAATTTAATTTGAATTAAATGGAGCAAGAAATGGATGTTTTTCTAAAATTTTCACTTCACAAATGTCACTTCACAAATGTGGGTCACTATTTTCTGAAAATATCATTTAAATTAAAAATAAATGATGTTTAATAAATATGAAATATGTAATCAGGTCTTTAGCATTTCCTCCAACATTTTTGAAGAGGTAAATAGTAGGAGATTTAAACTATATTTGTTGTTGAATCTAGAGAACACCTTATTGGTAGATTTCATACATTTGAACCTCCAACAAACATGAGAGTTTAGTCAAGGTTTCTTTTAGCATCATAGGCATTTCAAGATCCTATATATACTAAAAAAATATAAAATATGAGGTGAAAGTTTTTCACATAATAGTGAAGAAAATTGGGGAAATTATTCAAGAGAGAAATTTATAACTTGTTGTATTGTTTCATATGGCACAATAATCACTAGAATATAATAATGCAAAATGATTAGGAAATATTGTGTCTCGCTTAAGTCTATAGAGCATTCAAACCAATGTGATATTTTCTACTCAAGATATTTCATTTAGGGCCACATTAGCTCTTTCATAGTTATCTTGTATTTGATTTCAAATTCTAGGATGTGTACACTCATCCTACAAGAGAAATATAAAACCAAGTGACAAAAAAAAAATTGCATCAAAAAGTTTATAGTAATTTATGTTGGTGAGTATGGGTTGACAAGTTGGACCTCTATCAAATTAATTAAATTTTTATTTTGGATAGGGGCATATAATGGTAAAATATTTCCTTGAAAATATGTTGTGCTTCTTTGTGTGAATATCTCAATTACGAAATAGGCTAAAAATAAGCTTTGTTGAAGGTTGTTTGATCTAGATTGTAATGAATTTATTGGATTTTATACTTTTAAGCATTTAATGGATCCGAACTTAATAATAAGTTCAATTTTATTCATAACATGGAAGAAAAAGTTTGTATAGGTCAATTGGAATAAGGATTTTTATTTGATCTCTCTTATTCATGATATTGTTGGTGTTGATTTCCATATTAGATACTTAGTTCTTTTGGTTAGGTTTTTGTTTGTATGGAAATCCTATATGATCGATAGATGGCATGCACACATATAAGGTTTCGCACTCATTAGTAAGAAATTTTTTCTTGGTGTTCTATGTGGTATGTAAGCTAAAGGAAATCAAACTCTTAACTTTTCTTCTTCGAATAGTATTCAAAACACTTTATTGTACATGTCTTAAGGATTTCCCTATGACAAGCATCAACTCATCACTTTTTAGAAATCAGGTTTTAATCATCTCTTTCAATTATGATTTATAATCTTATCTTTCATTAGCTTGTGATGGAAAATTATTCAATCTAAATTGCTATCTCACATTATTTACACTTTATAAAGAGTGTCTTAACTACTTCCATATCAATGGTAATTTCCTCTTACCATTTAGGAGGTTGAAAATAATCATAGGGATATTTGAAATTATTATCATACATGTAAAGAGACAATAAATACACTGATGAGTGGTGTTGTGATTTTCTAATAAGATATTTATTAAATATTTTAATTTTTGAGCATGACAAAGGATTGGTAGTGGGAAGGTATTAGTAAAATATGGAATTTAAATTGTTTTTTATTGATACTAATGATCAACAATTTAAGGAACATGAGGATGTATTTAAAGATTCAAATCTCATAACAACCAATGATAGTGAGACTCATGTTGGAAGAACCATGTTCTGAAATGACTCAATGTTTATTTTTGAAGAACAAGTATATAATATTTGGATAAATTAATGAAATGGAAATACTTGAATGACTCCAATAATATTATAAAGTTACATAAAGTTCATGTTAGAACGGATATAGTTTAAGTGTAGAATAAATTAACATAATTTAAATTTAGTTATTCTTTTAAGATTAGTTTTAATCCTAGTCCTTATTTTTTTTAAGACTAATTTCAATTTTTTTAATAAATTGCTAATTAAGAAAGAGTTTTGCCAAATTTTTAATTAGTTGATTATCTTTAAAGACCTGAAATATGATTTGTTTTCTTCTTATATACCTCAAATATGAAGGAGCTTTGGAGAAGTTGTCTACTCAAATTATTGTGCAAAAATTTGAAAACTATTTAATCACACATTCACGAACTCGATAATTGATTAATTAGAAATATAATCTCATTCATGTATACCAATTAAGATTTATGATCTAATATTAAACACGATCTTTAAATAAATTGGTGTTTGGGTCCCTTTCGTTATTATTAATTTTCATGATCTCTATACTTGTAATGTCTTCTCCTTTCCTCGTCACATTGAATCATTTCAATTTTTGGAATTTACAATAATATTTAATTGAAATTGATACTTTGAAAAAAGATATCATGTGCAATTTATGAGATTGAAAAGTATGGTGTTTTCAAATGTAGGAGGAATCTTATTCATGACAATGAATCGAGAATCGAGAGGGTTTAGTGTTTGTGGAATATTTCACATAAATGAATTTAAAATATGTTTTGATTATGAATTCCAATTAACATGTGTTGTTAGGATCCTCAAAGAATTTAACTCTTTCACTAAATGTTAGATAAATTATATGTGTCAAATGGATCAAATAATATTGTTGTAAATTTTCATTAACTTGTGTTAAGAATTTAATTGTTTTACTAAATAAAAGGGAAATTATATGTGTCAATTGGATGAGAGGATATTGTTGCAAATTATTCACTTGATTATTTTTCCTTTCATATTGTGAACTTTATCCTCATAAACTTTCTATTAGACTTTAATTTGAATAATTGACTTATCTTTTCCAATTCTTTCTTTGCTTTACTTTGTGAATTTTTAATGAACATGTTTTTTCTAATGATGTTTATGATGTGTCCCATAGTGCTAGGATTCTATGCTTATCTTTTAAATTAATACTTATTTTAATAGACTACATAGTTTTCTTCTAATTTTTCTCTTAGTTAACTTTATTTATTTTATTTGTTTTTATTTGTATATACTTTTACCCCCCTTTTTTGCTTAACTTTTCAATCATGGTGGTGGGTTTATTATGTGATTTTATGAGATAAAGATGATACAATCATTGGAATGATCATGATTAATAATCAAAGAGGTAGTGAATATATTGGTATTGGATCAAGGAGATTGATTTGATATCAGTTTACTTGACCATTGTTCCTCAAGAATTATCATGATTAATAATGAAAGAGGTACTAAATATTTTGGTATTGGATCAAGGAGATTGATTTGATATTCGTTTTCTTGACCATTGTTTCGCATAATTTTGCTAGTTTTGATTTCCAAATTATGTGCTTGGACCTAAGAAACATTCTTGTTGGATTTAGTTTGTATGGAAAGTTTATTTGGTGAAGATTTTTCCCATATTTTAATTTATGGACCTCGAATGTAAATTATTTATAAATATCATTCATACTTTGCTCCTTTCCTATATTTATCCCATGCTACTATGCCCCTTGCTTATTTCTTAGTTGGTTTCATTTTATTTGGATGAATGCCATTTTCACGTTTGACTTTATTTTAGTTTAGTTTTATTTTATTTTCATGATTTGGTTTTAGCTTCAAATCTTTTCTTCTTGTACATATTATCTTTATCTTTTGATTTGAATGTTGATGTTATGTTTGTTAAGAATGAAAATTAATATTTGAGTCCACCTTGATTTATATGAAAAAACCTTCATGAAGATATTATTTTTGGATAATGACTCATAGTTATGATGGAACACATGTGCTTACTAAGAACACCGTGATTATCCATAAGTAGAGGAAAGATTCTATCTATTGTTTTCTTTGACCTCCATCCACCTCACATTTATAATATGGACACTACTATGATTGTTATTAGGGATACATCTGGGTTAAGCTTAAATGCATGAAATCTAATTAGCATATCAATGAAGTTCTAGTATCACCCAACTTCCTGTATAACCATTTTCACATGCAATACTTATAGATAAAAATATAAAAGTGATATCATAATTTGAAATAAAAAGGAAGTTGAAAGAAGTATTAATAGTGTAGGAAGTACAAGAAGACAAACCCATCGAGAATATGGATGTTTGTATGGTTCCAAGGAAACTTCGTAAGGCTATGGATGTGAAATGTTGGGAAAAGAGAGATAAAAAACACACTTATTTAGATGTCACTTTTTTACAAAAAGTGAAAATCTATGGTTGAACCAACAAGAGTTTTAGTTAAAGAAAAGATTAACTCATTAATTGGCTCCTTAAAAAGGGTATGTTATATGGAAAGTACTTGAAATATTGGGTTATATATATATATATATATATATATATATACATATATATATATAATTTGCCATCATTGTTGTACCCACAACCTTTGGAATTTTACATGAGTTTATGAGATTATCATTAGCATTTTGACTGGAAGTAAAGGCCTTATAACTATGTTGATAGAGATAATTGGTTCCTCGAGTGTGTCACCATTTGTTGTGGCCACAACAACCCCAATTTTATTTCTCCTTTTATAAGGAGAAGGAAAGGGTCCCATGCTAAAGTTTGAGCTCTTTAATGCCTAATCCGCTACTACTATGAGCCTACCTAATATCCTTGATCTACCTTGAGGGGGTTAGGGATTTTTATTTTTATTGATTATTTATCTTTGAGGTTGTTTGCAATGATTTATCTTGTTCTTTCACATCGTTCATGATGCTTATTTAGTCCTCCTGTGGTGACATTAATAGGTTGTGTTTTGAACCTTTTGAATTAATTTGTTTTAATGGATTTAAAGGTATTTTCTTATCTTATCTAATTGGATTGTTGAATTCTCTATTTTATGACTTTAAGAGAAATTTATTTTAAGGAATTATTGTGTCCTTGTGCATCGAATGGTACTATCATCCCACTGAATCATTGAATGGTTGGCTTGAATGAAGAACATATTATCACTTTGCATGTTGTATTGTTTTCCTCATATTCATGTTCAATCTCTCACATGCTAATCAAATACGTGAGTCTTAAATCCATAATTAAAATAAGAATATCTTTAATATTTTCCAAGTGTTTGAGATATTATTTTCAATTAGATGCAAGTAAATAAAATATTTCAAGGGTTAGGGTTTTGGGCCCTTATTGTAAGGGTTTTTACCGATTTTGATAGTATAAATATGCATTGTTAGATCTTAGGAGATCATCTAGTATATAGTATCGAGTAAGTAAGACAAGTTAGAGTACTTTTGCCGAGAGCTAGTTTTGGAGATGGGTCTATTTTTGGATTGTAATTGAGGGTCACGTAGTAAGGTGTGGAGCTTGGTGTGACACTCATCAGCCTCACACACTATCACAAGCTATGATGTAATGCGTGCAATGCACTATTTTGATGAAGATTAATACATAAGCATAGAATGGGAAATCTTTGTGGATATAGCCTAGTGGGAGGTGAGCCATGGTAAAATACTGTGTAATTGTGTGGAATGGTTACTTTTATGTGTTGCAATGTTTATTATGTTGAATAAATGGATAAATGAATGAATATTTTCATATTATTTTGGAGTGCACACTAGATTAGTTATGCAGAATGAATGTAAGGGTTAAGTGAATGATGATGTGGTAGAATCTTGAAGTAGAATAATAATTTTCCTAACATTCCCATGAGTTCCATCCCTTCCATGATTGCAAACATTTGGGTCGCAGTCACCCATAATCCATCTTTGGTGAGACTGCATTGTACACTCAGTGCATAGTGTTTCCTTCGAGTTTACTAGAGGGGTTGATGGTTTCTAGGGTTTTGTTGGAGAACTAAGGTAGAACCAGGGTCAACCAATAAATCCAAAATTCCCCGCTATTAAGGAAGAGGTAGAGAAAATTCTCAATGATGGCATCAACTACCTGGTTCCTTGACGGAATGGGTGTCCAACCTTGTTCTCATAGATAAGAAGCAAGGAATTGTCATCATATGTATCGATTTTAGGGATGTGAACAAATATTGTTCTAAAGAAAACTTCCCCACTCCCTTTATTGACCAAATTTTAGATGAATGTGCGGGAAACAAAGTCTTTTCTTTTATAGACATATTTTTAGGTTATAATCAAATTCAAATCAAACCCAAGGATCAAAACAAGATGACGTTTATTTGTCCTTGGGGTACCTTTGCATACTCGAAAATTCCTTTCGGTCTTAAAAACACTAGAGTGACCTTTTAACGTGTCATGACCTTTACATTTCATGATCTTAAAGATATCGTTGAATCTTATCTAGACAACCTCACTACGCACTCTCGCAAAAGGTTAGATCATTTGCCTCACCTTTGAATAGTATTTGAAGGATGTCACTATTATTGCATTCAATTGACACCTCACAAATGCATATTTTTCATTAGGTCTGGTCACGTTTTAGGATTCATAGTTTCTGAGCATCAGATCATGGTGGATCCTATGGAGTTTGAAGCAATACATTGATTTCCTCCCACACGCAACATTAGACAACTTCAGGGTTTAAAGGGAAAGGCTAACTTCCTGCATCGTTTCGTAGCCAACTATGCCAACATGAATAAGGGCTTCATGCATATTTTGAAAAAGGAAACTCCATTCATATGGGATGAGTGAGCCTATGAATTCTTCGATGCTCTTAAGAAAGCCTTGGCATCAACGCATTTGGTGAAGCCCCTAGACTGCAACAAATATTTTTTTCTTTACATTGTCGTGTCCAAATAGATGGTTGGTATGGTTCTTGTTCAAGAGTATGATGAGCTCCATGAGAACACTATCTACTACCTTAGCTGAAATCAATTTGGTCCTGAACTTAAATACTCCCACGTAGAGAAGATAGCCTTATCCTTCGTACATGTAGTTCAAATATTGTGTCATTATATCCAACTTTGCAAGACTACCATGGTTGTTGATATCAATACATTTCAATACATCCTTAAAAGGCCTATCACAGGGGGGAAATACAATAACTGGATTGTTATTTTGAAATAATTGATCTCGATTTCCTTCGTGAAATCCAAGAAATCACTAGTTTTTGTGGAAGTGATGTCAAACTTATCAAGAGTGGCTGAGGATATTTTGCATGGCGATTCATTGGCGGATGAACATATCTTCATGAGCTCGTATTTGGATCACTGGTATGGACATATTATAATCTACCTTCAAACCCTTAATCTTCCCTAACATCTATGAAGAGACGATCGATGACATATAGTTCATCAGGCTAAGAACTACCTTATTATCAAAGACACATTGTATCGTCGAGGGGTAGATAATATTTTACATTTTTGTTTGAATCACAAGGAGGATGAGGTTGTTCTTAATGAATTTCACATTGGGGAATGTGGTGTTCATTTATATGAGCCAAAGACAATGCAAAATATATTTTGAGCTAGTTATTTTTGGCTATCACAGACGATGCAAGTCATCATACATGGAACATGTCTTTTTCCACTTGGGTTATAATGTTGACACTCACAACCTCTCATCCCATAGGTTGGAAGGTCCATGTCAACACAGGATCTTTTCCTTACACCAGCCTGAAGAGCTTTGCACTGGCTCTTCTATTTTCCTTTCGGAAAATCTGCACCCATAACAAACTCTCATGGGATCCCCTCTTTGCACTTGGGAGATCATATTTCGCAACTTTGTGAATTCAGTGGTCAAGCGTTGGTCTCTTGAATCCTTGAAACCCAAAATCAGTCAGTGATGACCTTTCCTTTTTCCTTTTCGGGATTTTCCCTATCGCAATTTCGACGATCGCGATGTCGAGAAACTTGTCTCCTTGACTCCCAAATCCTGATTTGTTGAAACTCCTATACACTCACGAGCTTTGACTTTCAATGCCACTTCACTTCTATCGATACTTCTAACTTTGCGATAACGCGAATCCTAATGAAATTTTTTTGGGACTTTACCCCACGAAACTATGAAATGTTCAACAAAATTGGAGTTCGTGTCAATAATACACCACTTGTCCACTCGTTGCCTTTGGGACTTCACGATTCCCATTGCAATCGTTACAGAAATTCAACCAACGAAATCCCGATATAGAACCCACATGTAAATCCAACAGCCCTTGTGGCTTGGATCTGTGGTCCTACTCCTCCTGAGATTAGAACCTTTCGACGCTTCCACCATAACTCCTTGGCTTCCTTATGAGATCTAACAGCTCATGGGACTTCACGGATTCTCCACCGAGAATTTCGACCGTCCATCTCTCCCTCTGAGAGCTCATCCTCATGCGGCCCTTTGTTGCTATGCTTTCCTTCGGCCACTTCGAAGGCCTCGAATTCTTTTGAACTTTTTCCAGCTTTGAACTTTTCAGAAAATCCCCGCCCACACTCCTTGTGGTAGAATTTAAAACGCTTTCAAGTGCTTGAATCCCTTCAACCCTACGCACCCCTGTAGCAACAGTCTCTAAATTCTTCTCTTAGGTTCGCAACCCTGAGACTTCACTTGGCCTACGCACTCATTGAACAACTCATGTGCCTGACTACACCTCTATGGAAATGAGAACAAAGTTGTCTCTCTTGAGCTTCTAGAGACAAATATCTAAACCTTTTGTCAATGCACTCCTTACAGACACTTCAACCACACTCCTTGCAGGAACTCTTGCTCAGATAGAGAAACAATTGAAACTCATTCCATTACCCTTTCCTCTCAGATTTCAAACATTCAACAAGAAATCATTCATACATGGCATAAAAGAAATCGCATGACAGAAAGAGTAAAACATTCATGAGCATAACATTCAAAGATGCATACGCAGAGAATATATGAACACCATGAGTTTGAATCATGGTTTCCTTTGTATTAATTCAGAACTTCTGTACATGGAGTCTGCTACACAGCTCTCTACTTCTCTTCTATGCTCATAATCATGCTCTCATAATAATGTTACAATGCACAAGGAGGGTGTCTATATCCCGTTTCCCTCTTGTGCTCTAAAACTGTCTAATCTAACATTCAATTATATCTACTTGCATTAACTACTATAAATGCCTTCTACCTACTAAGGACGAGAGCAAATCATTCAAGGTCCCGTTACATTTTACAAGTGCACTTCTTCTTATTGGATTATTAATACATTAAGTCAATTTCAAAACTCGTGTTGGGTGCTCTTCCAGCTGTCCATTGTCTCCGCATTAGCTCGCTTGAGATGCCCCTACATCATACTCCCTGTCTTGAAAATTTTCATGGGCTCCTATCCATGAGCTCATGCACAGTATGTCCATGCCTTTGTATCTCTGCTTTGTTCTCCCAGCTGGCATATTCAACTCGATGGTTATTCCGTTTGACTAGATACTTATAATATTGTTTTCGCCTGGTCTTCTTGCTTACTCTTTTGTCCAGTATGCGCTCCATCTGTGGCTTTTCTGCAATTGGCATTTGCCTTGTCCATTGGATCACTGGCTACTCATTTCTAGTCCCTATCTCCTCAGTTTTATATGGATACAAATCTGATATGTTGAATACTGGGGAAATTTCGATCCCATCGATTAATTCAATCTTGTAAGCATTTGCCCCAAATTTCTTCAAGACCTTACATGGTCCAATTTTCTTCATCTTCAATTTATTATATGTTCCTCCCGGGAACCTTTCTCTCCTTAAACATGCCAGAATCAAATCACCAACCTCAAAATGAAGTTGTCTCTTGTGATTATCTCCTCTGCGCTTATATTCTTGGCTTGAATTCAGTAGTCGTTGCTTCACCTCGCTATGAAGTTCTTTCATTGCCTCTACGAATTCTTCTGCACTGACACTCCTAGTTGCAATCTGTTCTAAGTCTCTCAGCTCAGAAATTCCTCTTGGCTGCATGCCATAGACAATCTGAAACAGACTCTTCCCTATGCTTCTGCTTACTGAGTCATTATTAGCAAATTCTGCCTATGGTAATATGTTGTCCCACTGGCTATGGTGTTCTTCACCAAGCTTCTCAGTAAGTCTCCCCGACTTCTGTTCACCACTTATGTTTGTCCATCTGTCTAAGGATGATAAGCCGAACTAAACGACAAGTTAGTTCCTAGCTTCTTCCATAAGTTCCTCCAAAAGTTCCCTATGAACTTGGTGTCTCGATCCGAAACTATGCTTCTTGGTAATCCATGAAGTCGAATGACTTCTTCGAAAAACAAATTCGCAATGTGAGTGGCGTCACTGGTTTTCTGACATGGAATAAAGTGTGCCATATTGGAAAATCTATCCACCACCACAAAGATTGAATCAAAACCTCTTTTTTTTCTTGGCAACCCCAATACGAAATCCATGCTGATGGCATCCCATGGCCTCTCAGGTATGGGAAATGGTTGATAAAACCCTGCATTATGCTTCCTTCCCTTCGAATGTTGGCAAATTCTGCATCTGTCCATGAATCTCTTGATGTATGCTCGCATTCCTGGCCAAAAATATGACTCATTCAACTTTGCAAATGTCTTGTCGTGACAAAAGTGCCCTGTCAATCCTCCATTGTGCTTCTCCTTCAGCAAATTCCCCCTCATGGAGCATTTCAGAATACATAGCTGATTACCTTTAAATAGTAATCCTTCCTAGATCATGTATCCTACCCATTGGCTTCTATCCTTGAGAATTTGATTCTCAATTGCTTCATACACCTCCTTAAAATCTTTATCATTTGCGTACATGTTCCTGAGATCATCAAAACCCAACGTTTTGACTCTGAACTCTTGTAATAGCAAACACTTCCTGCTCAAAGCATCAACAACTTTGTTAGCAGTACCCGAAATATGTTTAATCACAAAAGTGAAATTCTGCATGTACTCAACCCATTTAACATGTCTCTGATTCAACTTTTCCTGTTGAGTCACAAATTGCAATGCATGATTGTCACTGTACAATACAAACTCCTTCAGGATCAAGTAATGCCTCCATTTCTTCAATGCCTAGATAATAGCATATAACTCCTTATCGTAAGTGGAGTACTTCAATTTCGTTTCATTCAGCTTCTCACTGAAGTACGCTATTGGCCTGTCTTCCTGACTCAAGACTTCCCCTATTACAAATCCACTTGCATCGCATTTTACTTGAAATGTATTTTGGAAATTCGGCAACACCAAAACTTGTTGTCCCATAATCTTCCTCTTCAATAGATTAAAACTCTTCTTATCCTTTTCTATCAAGTGAAAAGACTTGTGTATTTTCTTCACTGTATCCATCATCACTGCGCTAATTCCACTGAAATTCCTGATGAACTTTCAGTAGAAACTAGCCAGTCCGTGAAAACTTCTCACCTCAAAGACATTCTTCGGTGATGGCCAATTCTTGATTACCTCCACCTTATCTGGATCCATCCTTCACTCATCTGTAGAAATAACAAATCCCAAGTAGATGAGTTATGTCTTCATGAATGAGGACTTCTTCATGTTTATCAACAACTTCTCATGCTGTAACCTCTGCATCACTGAAGCCAAATGCTTCAGATGCTCTGCCACTGTTTTACTGAAAACCAATATGTCATCCAAATATACGATAACAAATTTTCTAATGAACTCCCTTACGAGTTCGTTCATCAAACTCATGAAGGTACTTGATGCATTTGTTAAGCCAAATGGCATAACAAGCCATTCATACAACCCTTTGTTGGTTTTGAATGTTGTCTTCCACTCATCACCTTCTCTCATGCGGATCTAGTGATAACCGCTTTTCAAATCAATCGTTGAAAAATACTTTTCCCCACTCAAGAAATCCATCAGATCATCCATCCTCGACAATGGAAATCTATACCTGATGGTTATATTGTTAATCGCCCTCGAGTCAATACACATCTTCCATCTTCTGTATTTATTTGAACTGAGTACTGTTGGAATAGCACACGGGCTCAAGCTTTCCCTGACCAAACCTTTGTCCAAAAACTCATGGACTTGCCTCTTAACTTCTTCATTCTCTTGCTGCGTCAATCTGCATGTGGCTTTATTTGGAAAAATGGCTCCTGGTATGAGATCAATATGATGACTCACACTTCTGATCAGTGGCAACGAACGAGGTAATTCGTCCACTACTGTGTCAGTGAACTCTTCTAGCAGTTCCTGAACTTCTTTTGGTAGATCATCTACCCTTATGTTGGTCAAAACAATTCTAGGCTTTCTAACCACTATGAATTGTGGTTCTTCCTTCTTCTTAACCTCTGTAAGAAGCTCCTTCCCACTCATGAGAAGTACTGTGTTGCTTACTTCTGTTTTCACCTCCTTATCCTTAATTGGAAGCAACATGTGAGTCCTCCCATTTTTCTGTAGGGTGTATGTGTTCATTCTCCCATCATGAATCACATTTCTGTCATATTGCCATGGTCTACCCAACAATAGATGACAAACATCCATAGGAATGACATCACATAATATCTTATCATTATATCCTCCTATGTTAAATTCAACTAGACATTGTTTAGTGACAATTACCTGATGTTCCTTTTGTAGCCACGAAAATTTTTATGGGCTTGGATGATCAATCGTCTCCAGCTCCAGCTTCTCTACCATCTCCATAGAAACAAGATTATCTGTGCTACCACTGTCCACAATGACCTTGCATACCCTGTCCTTGGCCTTGCAAGTAGTCCTAAAAAGTTTGGTCCTTTGGGATGAACTCTCCACCTCCTTCTCTGGTGTCAAAAGAACTTTTCACATCATCAGCGATCTTCTCCCTTCATCATCCTCTCCACTTTTATCTAGACACTCGTAAGACTTGTGCCCATTCTTTCCATATGTGAAGCAGGTTATTACTCCACCTCTTCCTCTTCCTCTACCTCTAGTCAAGGAAAAGTGTTCTTATCCAGATAATCTCCTCTATGCTCAGTATGTTGTCCTCTCTATGAGGTTCCACCTCTTTTAGTTCGAGTCTGAGGATTCTTCCAGTCTTATTTGGGTTGATGATATTTTTCCTGGGCAACTGACTTTCCTCTGGGATGACTTCTACTTCGGCCTCTTTGACCCTTCTTTCGTCTCAACTTCTCTTTAGCTTTTAGAGCCATCTGATAAGCATCTTCCACCGTTCGGATGGTTACCATGCTTATCTCATACTGAATTTTGTATCTCAGGCCATTCATATATTTGGCTACTTTTTCATCATCACTTTCCCGATGACCTGCCCTGATGTTCAGCCTGTAGAATTCTTTAGTGTATTCTTTTACTGTCATCAAATTCTATCTCAGGTTCTTCATTCTCATGAACAAAGTAATTTTATAATCCCTGGGGATGAATTTCACCTTCATTTTTGCGATCATTCTATTCCATCTCTTGATCTTCTGCTTGCTTTTGCAGCGTCAGTCAACCTGTAGTTCATCCCACCACAATGATGCATGTCCCTTCAATCTTGTGACAGCATGCTTGACTTTCTTGTCCTCTTTGACATCTTCATAGTCAAAGTATGTGTATAGAGCTCTAATCTAGTCTAGAATCTCCTCTGCATCACGGTTTCCCTCATAAAATTGATATGTCCATCTTCGCTCTTGCACCCGTTCTTGCAATAGCTCTGATCAAACGATCATTTTCTACATATTCCGTTGCAACTTCTTCTTCATGTTCAGCCTCAATTTCACTCTCAGAATCACTGAGATCCCCAACACTGACTGTGCATCTTTGTGCTGTCTCCATGTCTTCGAGTCTAGCTCGTAGATCACACATTTCTTTCTCCATAGTTGGATCATTTATCTGCCTACCTCTTCTTCTCGGCATTTCCCTCTCCTCTGGTGGATCGAGTGTTTTCCTATCCCTTCTCCTTGGTGGCATGGTGAATTTTCTTCTTCTCTTCTACAGAAAGTAAAGAACCTTTATGTACTGTCGACGCCCACAACCTGTCAACCCACAGGTTGGAAGGTCCATGTCAACATAAGATCTTTCCCTTACACCGGCCCAAAGATCTTTGCACTGGCTCTTCTATTTTCCTTTCGGAAAATCTGCACCCACAACAAACTCTCGCGAGATCCCCTCTTTGCACTTGGGAGATCGTATTTTGCAAATTCAAGAATTCAGTGGTCAAGCATTGGTCTCTTGAATCCCCAAAACCCAAAATAATTCAATGCTGACCTTTCCTTTTTCTTTTTTGGGATTTTCCCCATCGCAATTTTGATGATCGCGACGTCAAGAAACTTGTCTCCTGGACTCCCGAATATCGATTTTCCAAAACTCCAATACACTCGCGAGCTTTGACTTTCAACACCACTTCACTTATGTTGGGACTTCAAACTTCGTGATATTGCGAATCCTAATGCAGATGTTTCGGGACATCACCCCACGAAACTCTGAAATGGTCAACAGAATTTGATTTTGTGTTAATAATGCACTACATGTCCACTCATTGCCTCATCTATGTCCCACACAAATCCTTTTATCCTTCGGGACTTCGCGATTTGGGATATCGTGATTCTCGTTGCAATGGTTACGAAACTTGAAATTATGAAATCCCGATATAGAACCCACGTGTAAATCAAACGACCCTTGTGGCTTGGATCTGCAATCCTACTCCTCTTGAGCTTAGAATCTTTTGACGCTTCCGCCGTAACTCCTCGGCTTCCCTGTGGGATCTAACGACTCACGGGACTTTTTAGATTCTCCACCGAGAATTACGACCGTCTATCTCTCCCTCTGAGAGCTCGTCCTCCTGCGGCCCTTTGTTGCTACGCTTTCCTTCAGCCACTTTGAAGGCTTCGAATTATTTTGAAGTTTTTCCAACTCTGAACTTTTCAGAAAATCCCTTCCCACACTCCTTGCGGCAGAATTTCAAACGCTTTCAAGTGCTTGAATCCCGGCAATAGCAGTCTCTAAATTCTTCTCTCAGGTTCGCAACCCTGAGACTTCACTTGGTCTGCACACTCCTTGCACGACTCCTGTGACCGACTACACCTCTATGTAAATGAGAACAAATTTGTCTCTCTTGAGCTTCCAAAGACAAATCTCTAAACCTTTTTTCAATGCACTTCTTGTGGACACTTCAACTACACTCCTTGCAGGAACTCTTGCTCAGATAGAGAAACAGTTGAAACTCATTCCATTACCCTTTCCTCTCTGATTTCAAACATTCAACAAGAAATCATTCATACATGGCATAAAAGCAATTGCATGAAAGAAAGAGTAAAACATTCATGAGCATAACATTCAAAGATGCATACACAGAGAATATATGAACACCATGAGTCTGAATCATGGTTTCCTTTGTATTAATTCAGAACTTCCGTACATGGAGTTTGCTACACAGCTCTCTACTTCTCTTCTATGCTCATAATCATGCTCTCATAATAATGTTACAATGCACAAGGAGGGTGTCTATATCATGTTTCCCTCTTGAGCTCTAAAACTATCTAATCTAACATTCAATTCTATCTACCTGCATTAACTACTATAAATGTCTTCTACCTACTAAGGATGAGAGAAAATCGCTCAACGTCCCGTTACATTTTATAAGTGCGCTTCTTCTTAATGGCTTATTAATACTTTAAGTCAATTTCAAAAATCGTGCTGGGCGCTCTTCCAGCTATCCGTTGTCTCCGCGCTGGCTCACTTTAGATGCTCTTGCATCAAGTTATCTATTCACCTGAGAGAAAATTGGTGTCTTTAGGTGGCATTTGTATGGAGCCATCAACGAATAATCTGGTTGAGTATAACGTCGTTATAAAGCTATTACATGGCACCATTTGATAGGGTGTACCATATTTAGAAGTTTTCCTTGACTCCTAGTTAGTTGTTTGTGAGTTAAATGACAGTTTCTGAGTATGAGATCCTACTTTACTTCGATGATTCCTATGGGTATGAATTTTGGAACGATATTTTGATTTTATTACTTCTAATCACATCCCTAGAAGTTCTAATCAAGTATATAATGCATATGATAATTACATTTTATATTGGAATTTGTCACATAACTAAGTAAAGAAAAAACACACTCATACATTCATCCATTGTAAGATATACAAGGAAATTCCAAGACCAATGTTTTGTTTATATGTCATCCTTTAATGTCCAAACAATCTTGTGTCATAGTACAAAATTGGGCATATGCCCTCAAAATACATATATTACTGGTACATCTCATAACCATGGAATCTAATCTTGTGGTGCCATATGCATGTCATGATCACACTACAACATTTGCAAGACACAGGAATATTATCACCCACACATAGGGTATACCCACAACTTGCCTCTGCATCGCCTCTGATAGATCCTCCACCTAGACCATAGGAATCATGTGTGTCAAACAAGATAGGTTTCCATGCACATTCTAGAGAACTCTCTCCATGTCCTTTGCTACCATCTCATCTCCTCGACCCATGTGCTAATGTAGCATTTACCCGTCTTATCATAGAAGACATAGTTCTCCATGAGAAAATAGTCATTCATACATGATACCATACAAAAGATTTTTCATTTTTGTTTGCATTCATCAAATCCAAAAACACACAAAAAAAATAAATATATAAAAATCAATTCTCACCGATCTCTCCAAAGAAGGATCCTGACAGCAATGGCATGTCACGGTCTCCTCGATAGTATGTCCCCTCATAGGGATAGTCATAGATGGATGTGATCATTCATAACCACCAATGAAAGAACTCATCATTGTATGGGGTTGTCACTCTACCACCTCCTATCCTCCTCGTCACCTCGGTCCATTATGGCATGGTTGGATCATGTAGTCCATGTGGAGTAATATCTACTCTTTTTCTCAAAGACAAAATTCTCTCAAAGAAAAAACTACAAAATATGGATGTGAACCCGAAGTTTCTCATTCTCCCAAGTTTGAAGTCGGTCAACTAGCTCTTGATGTTGGAAAATAGTGAGGTCCACCAATCATAAATTATGCTTCTCAAACCCTCCATCACATAGAACATGAGTGTCCTCGACGCCTGGTTAAATGAGGATGATCTTGATATCCATGTGAGTACTAGAATGATGATCTTTATACGCAAGTTCTCAATCACCCTGATAGGGAGTTGGATCCCAACTTTCTTTGTTCCTACAACAAAGTAGGTGGCAATGTACTCCTCTATAGTCCTCCCCCCTCTAGCCCCTTGAGTATTTAGATCTACCATCTCACCCTAGCGATACAATCGTGTGAAAAATTATATCTTATCTACTTCAATTCTCAGTGATTTCCCATTGATATTGAAGGCCTGAATATTTAGATCCCAATAGTTTATTAATATATGGAATAACCTCACTCAAGCCTTCATTCATTTTATGTTAGGGTCCTAACCCACACATAGGTAGAGCAATATATTCAAATGTAATAAAGGTCAATATTAATAAGGCCTTTCAATAAAATAGAATAAGGAGGATGTAAGAAGACCTAATAGAAGCTTCCTCTTCTAGAAGGATCTTCCTCTAGATGCTTCTCTTGATAGAAATATTTAGTATAAATAAGGGTCTAGGGTATGAAAACCCTATCTTGGAGATTATTGTAACAGAGCGTTGCTTGACTAGAGGTTTCCCCCTCGAAGAGGCCCATGAACATTTCTTTCTGAATCAAAGTGTTATTTTTGTTGGTGTTCTTATATCATTTCTATGTTATTGTGGAGATTATGCTGGTTATATTACTTTTATTGTGGTATTTCTATCATTTTATTTATGTTCTACATACTTTTTATATCTGGTATATTACAAGTGGTATCAAAGCACTTTCATTGGCATAAATTGTGGGAATTTTTTTTCCAGGGTAGAGACGTATTACGACGTCTTTAAGCCACAAAGATTTGATGTTACACGCATAAACCCACGGTTGAGGGATTCATACATGTAGGAAATACAAGTGGTTCTTAAGAGCACATCTATTGGCCACCCTTGTAACCCCTGTTGGTACCCCTTCGAGTGGTAGCGCATCAGATAACACCTTTGTACAGATCGACCTAGATTTCCTAAAGCCCTCTTTAGAAAAACCAATCGGCTGCCTAATTTTTATAGTGCCACCAAGAAAAACACTTGGGAAGATACTCTCTAGTACCTGGGTATTTAAGTAGTACGACTAAGGGTACGGTCTATCCTCCTTAGTTAGTGCCCTGAGATATTGGGCCAAGTACTATTCTTGGACACTGCATGTATATTAGAGAGCTATAGCATAGGGAAAACCCTTGTCTGTAGAAACCTTGAATACCTCACCCTTGGGGGACATAAACATAAACAAATTAAAATAGACAAGATCTGTTGTTGCGGAACTATGTTCGAGTTGCCAAATCACTACACTTTTTCTACTAGTTAAGCATTTGGGGATTTCATCACTGCAATATTCTTCAGACTGGAGTATAACTCTACAGGTGTAAAAAGAAAAAGTTTGGAAATTTTTTTCACCATTATTTGAGACCTATTCCATTGGATTTATCTCTTTTCCCTTATCACATTCATCCATATCATTTTTCAGCAAATTTTTTTACCTAACCCACCCCTTTTCAGTCCACCCATCCTCATGGCCCATACCCATAGCCAAGACCTGGAACCTCACTTCAACACCTTCCAATCTGGTCTCCTTGAGACCCAAAAAGAAGTGAAACAACTCAGTGTCAATGTTGCCTCCATCGATACAATCATCAATACAACCATAAATACAACCATCCAATCCTCAATGGAGGAAGTCAAACAAGAACTAACCACCCAGCTTGAATCTGTCTTTGCATCACTTTACACCAAACTGAAGATCCCTACAGATGACCCTTTCTCTGATGCACCTCCAAAGATTGAAGGTGAACATTCCTTCCATTCCCATACCTTTCAGCATCATCACTTTCAACGTGACCTATGCCTTTCATGGGTGGATGTGACCAAATTTGATGGATCGGACCCCATTGGTTGCATAACCCAAATGGAACATTATTTCTCTTTATACAACATTACAGATGACTTGGCCAAACTTCAGTATGGTGTTCTCCATATAGATCAAGAACATTGGCAATGGTGGCAATGGAGAAAAACTTCCCGTCAAGGGTATATTCCTTGGAGCCAATTTGTGACTGAGCTTTATGAATGCTTTGACACTAACACCAACCATTTGGGTCGTTTGACAAAGTTGAAACAATTAGAAATAGTAGAAGACTTCATAGCTTCCTTTGAGCGCTTGACTTTTCAAACAGAGGGCATGACTGATGCTTTCCTTCAAGAGTGTTTTATTAGTGGCCTCAAGGATGAGATTCGGGCCCATGTCCTCATGGATCAACCTTCGAGTTAAGTGGAGGCTACTAAAATAGATAAAGAAGCTCAATAGGTTGTATTCTCTCAAAACTAAAAACCCTACTTTATCCCTCTCCCTAAACCCATAAATCCCACTACTCCCTCCACCCCATTAAATATCCAAAAATTGACCAGGGATGAAATGGTTGAATGAAAACTCAAAGGCCTTTGTTATAATTGTGATGAAAAATATTTCCCGGGCCACAAGTGTAAGGAACAAAATATTTTTATGGCCATCTCTGAGGATATTTCGGAAGAGGATGTTGAAACTCCCCTTGTGTATGAGTCACCTGAAATCACTGACATAACCCCTCTGTCAGACCCTTCCGAAGTGGAACCGATCATTTCCCTCAATTCTCTCACTGGCTTCTCCACTCCCTAAACCCTCAAGTTAACCAGTTACATCAAGCATGAAAAGGTAATCATTTTGGTTGATAGTGGAAGGACCCATAATTTTATTCATCACTTCATTGCCCAAGAAACTCATTGCTACATCCATGTCGTCAACAATTTACAAATCATGATTGCCAATGGTGGTTCCATGAAATGTGGAGGGTGTTGTGAAAATGCCCATCTCCAAATCAGTGACTACCACCTAAAATCCCATATGTTTACTATCGACATGGGCAGTTGTGACATTGTGTTGGGTGCAAACTGGCTAAGGAATTTGGGTCCCATTCTCATGGATTTTAAGAAATTAACCATGCAATTCGACCATGAAGACCAAAAATATAAATTCCAAGGCATCATTGCTGGTTCACCTGAGGTCATTAGTTCCCATTGCATGGAAAAGCTACTCAAAAAAGGTCATTCTAGTGTCATTGCCCAACTCCATGCCATACAAGCAATAGAGACACCCCCAGTGCTGCAAGACCTCCAAGCCCTCCTTTCTAAACATCAAATGGTATTTTCCACTCCCCAAGGACTCCCTCCTTCTCGTAGTGTTCATGATCATTCCATTTCCCTTGTACCCAGAAGCCTTCCTCCCATTATCCCTCTGTATTGCCACCCCTTTTCAAAAAAAAATGAAATTGAGAAAATGGTCTAGGAAATCCATAATGCAGGCATTATCTACCCTAGTACAAGCCCCTACTCTTTTTCTGTAGTCATGGTCCTGAATAAAGAAGGTTCTTGGAGAATGTTTTATGACTTCCGTACCCTCAACAAATTGGCCATTAAAGACAAATTTCCCATTCCTCTCATTGATGACCTCTTGTATGAATTGAGTGGCACCCAATTCTTTACTAAACTTGATCTTCTCTTAGGCTATCACCAGATATGTATGAAAGAGGCATACATTCCCAATACGACCTTTCGAACTCATGAGGGCCACTATGAGTTTTTAATCATGCCCCTTGGCTTGTGTAATTCCCCCTCCACCTTACAAAGCCTCATGAATCATGTCTTTCGTCCCTTTCTCCGTCATTTTGTCTTAGTTTTATTTGATGATATCCTCATCTATAGAAAAACCTAGACATACCATCTTACTCATGTGGATCAAGTTCTCCATCTACTCTCTCAGCACCAACTTTTCCTAAAATAGTCTAAATGTGCTTTTGGTGCCTCAGAAGTAGAATACTTGGCTCATCTAGTTGGGAAGGATGGCATTAGGGTGGATCCGAAAAAGATTTAAGCTATGCAAGATTGGCTGCACCCAAAAACTCTCAAAATCTTGTGTGGATTTCTGGGCTTAACAGGGTATTATCACAAGTTTGTTAAAAATTATGGAAAGATCGCAACACCTCCAATCCACCTATAAACCAGACCTTCAAAATATTGATTAAACAACTCAGTGAAGCTAGAAAGGAGGTGGCTCGTCTGAAATATGAAGCCCTATATGAAAAAATTAAGATGAAAGAACTCATGGATGGCTACAACCACACTCTTTACTTAACAAGATTCATAGCAAGAAGATCCCAACCTCTTCATAGGCAACTCAAGAACCTCTATACGAAAAACATAGACTTTCAGTCTTAGAATAGAAATCTCGAAGTAGATTTGCAACAATTCCAAGATGAGATGGCTCAAAGAAACTTGAATGTGTTGGTTGGAGTTTCTATTGAAAAGGAGAAGACAGTAGCCAAGGAAGGCATATATATAGTGAAGATGTTTTTTACTACTAAAGGGAAGAATGTTGTTGTGAAAAAGGGAAGTCCTCCTTCTACAAGAAGGAGTTTCGGGTTGATGAAGTGATTGGTGAAAAGTAAGCTCCATTTTTGGGAATGGCCCCTTTTTGCAAGGATAAGTAATTAAGAGAATACTACTTTTTCCACCTATACAGGATTCTAATGCATACTTTTCAAAGTTTTTAGTGTTATGAAATGAATTAATCTCTTCAACAATAGTAGCGCAGACATTTTGTAATGGTATGGTGCTACGAAATTGTCTAATTTTCATGTCCTATAAATTTTATGTCTCTAATGTTGCTTAATCACCTAAGACTGATGTAGCGATGGAACTGCTAACTACCCGAGGGTCCTACCAAATCTGTTAGCATTGAAATGTGATGTTGTGAATTCAGTCGAGGAGATACCAAATTGTACATAGACACACAAGAAGGTGCTACTAAAATTTTAGATAGAGGTTAAATTGAGTATAGAAGCACACAGGCATGGCGCTACTGAAATTTTGGACAGAGGCCTAATTTTGACAGAAGCACACAAGCGTGGTGCTACCAAATCGACATCTGTATTTTAAAGGTCGTGCTATGAAATTACAGGAATTTGGTGAAGATGCTACAAAGACTCTCTACCCAGAGAGCTACCGAATGAAGCTACCAACAGGTATCAGGAATCAAGGAGATCGAAATATCATTCTTGTGGATGGTTGTTGCTATGGAGAAAGGAAAATATAGTATTTGGTAGCATGATGACAGTCATAATCATATGAAAGACACTTGGCATGTAGGGATATGCATATCAAGAAGATCAAGTCAGTTCAAATATGGTTGGATCAATGGCCAACACTTTCCCTTTTTATAGCATACTTGTTAGTTTAAGATGTTAGATGGAATAACTACTTGGAGATTTTCATGGGAAGAATTCCAACTCACACCTCCAACTATTTCCTCCCCTTTGTTATAAATAGATAGTCTAAATTCTTTAGTAGGTTCGAATAGTTGAGCTCAGCTCCCTTATGTTGTAATATTTTGATGAAGTTTTTGCGAACTGGTTATGTACCTGATTTGAGACATCTTGATTAATAGAAGTCAAGTTTCTTACTCCATCTTATTTGCCTTTGATTCTAAATTATTCATGCTTGAAAGATTCAAATGAATCATTGTAGGGATATTATGATGGATGTTTGATTATAATATTATTATGAGGTTCCTTTAGTGTCCTTACACTTTGAATTCAAGAAGATCTTGTGTTTTGAGTTTTTCTTCCTTAGGTTGCTTACAGACCTAATGTCTCTAGTAAAACTCTACATTTTTCTCATCAAAGTATTCCCTCTATTCACCTTTACTCCCACTTAATGACTAAAGTTAGCCAAGACCTCAATTGCCTATGCATGGTAGCCCAGATTTCTGAGTTTGAACATTATTATCTTGAGTCTTCTCCATTTGACCTCTTTAAAAATTATTTACATTTACACATAACCTGATGGGTACTGGGCTTACCTTCTATGCAATCTGAGGATGATTCCTAGTGATAACACTCTTGGTGTCATTGTTGAGGAATGAATTGAATACATTTCCCTAGGATTGAATGACAAGGCTTACTAGTTTTGAAGGTGCATTGGAGCTCGGTACATTGAAGATTGCATCTTTCACCTGACAACTCCATTGTTTTAGTTGTGGCTCCTAAAGGTAGATACATGATATCAAATCCAAAACTACCTTTGGTTCCACCTAAGGCCAACCTAGAGAAGATAATCAAAAAGGGAAAAGCTTTTCAATAAAGTTTTTCTGCTGCTGGCACAAGTGCATCTAGTCAGTTTTCTGATTCCACTCTTTATAATCCAGTTTTTTATCAAGTAATCTTCGTTTTTCTTTAGCTAAAGTATCTAAGAGTCTTGATTTCAAAAATTTCCCTCTTGAATACTCCTCATTTGAACATGAATTGAGAGAATAAAATTTTGAAATACTTGTTTCCCCTAACATTGAAAAGAGGTGCATACTTGAAAGTTGTTGAAATAATGTAACTGCGAAGAGCATTCTTATTATTTTGTTATTGGATTAAATCCCCATTGTCGATTAATCATGTCATTATTATTATTTTTAGTATTATATTAATCCCCATTGAGGATTAATCAAGTCGGTAATTGTATAAGGACCAAATCCCCTTTTGCGGATTGGTCATCGGACAA
>JZKD02S1815824.1:1151778-1166718 GCA_000966675.3 Picea glauca
CAGGATAAATGCTGTGTCTATTGTGGATGTGTATTTCTCAGTGATCTTGTGCTTATTATGCTCTTATCTTTATGAAATGAAAAGAACTATAATAATAGCATAAACATTAACAAAAGTCTTGAAGATTTTCCTACCTTAAGCCTTGCTACTCCTCCTCTTGTCAAAATTTATAAATACAAAGAAGAGGAAACCTCATCTCATTTACATCTTGTACCATCTTCTTCCAAGACTCAACCCTCTACTGTGAAAACTGAAATCCCCCCTTTATACATTCTTGTTTCTCCTAAGCTGCACACAATTAAGTTTCCTTCTCCTCCTTGATCACCAAGAATCCAAAACCCAATCGCAGGCGCTAACCCTCCTATAAATAGGATGGATTCCATAGTGTATGCAAGATATGCCCCTCTTTTCTTACCTCAACCCATGAATGCTCTCCCTACTGAATATTATTTAAAATACATGCCCGAATTCACAAGATAAGAATATATAAATGTTGAAGAACACCTTGCTCCCTTCTACAGTTATGTAGACAATCAAAATATTGAAAATGAGGATGTGTGGATGAGAGTCTTTGTTCAAAGAATTTTTGGTGAGGCTATGAAGTGGTTTAGGGGTATGGACCCTGGATCCATTACTGGGATTAAGGCATTGGACGATGCCTTTTTGAGGCACTGGGGGGATAAAAAGGATTTTTTGTATTATATCATAGAGTTCGGATCCCTAAAGAGGAAACAAGAAGAGTCTATCTATAACTTCTCTAAAATATTAAGAAAAATGTACAATAAGATCCCTGTTGAGAAAAATCCTATAGAAACCTCTAAAAAAATCACGTATTTCAGTAGTTTTGACCCCAAATTTTGTCTACTATTGAGAGAAAGAAGATCAACCTCCTTAGCTCATATGCAAGATGCATCCTTGGAGGTATAATCCAACATAGTGGCATTTGATAAACTCAGGGTAAAATATGATAGGGAAAGGAGAAAAAATAGAGCTGAAGCTTCAACATCTGATTCCACTATTGTCCATCCTCAAGTAGATGAACTTACCAAATTAGTAAAATTCCTTTCTACTAAGATTGAGAAGCTACAAATAGAAGGAAAACAGACCTATAGAAATAATCATAATGCTAATAACAGTGGTAACTTCAGGAGACCCAGCAACACTCCTCAGATCCTTCCAAGAGATCCTAGAAATATATATAGGGATGATCAAAAGGTACAAACTTATTTATAGAACAACCTTGCTTTTGATGAAGAAGAAGAGGAGGAAGAAGTTGATCTCGAGATTCATTTCCTAGATGACACATCACCATCCCCCCACTTGACTCAATCAACATATGAATAATACTTGATGGATATTCAAATAAATGAATTAAGTAAGGGAGAGAAAGCAAACGAAAGTCCTAACAGATATAATCTGAGATATGAAAAGAATGAGGAAAAGACTGATTCTTTTGATCAGCCAACTCAAAAAGAAAATTTTGCCAAGGTTGTGACAGTTGGCATCAAAGAAAGAGAAATTCAAAACCCCCAAGTTTTGATCAGAAATCCTACCCCTAAAGATAAAGAGATCCTAAAATCTTCACCTTCCTTCAACTTTGAGAATGAGATCCAAAAAATCCATATCCCTGTGCCTTTTTTGGAATTGATAAGAAATGAAGAATTTAAAAAATATCTTTCCAAAATGTTATAGCCCAAATATTCTCCAAATTCCATTGATTTAGTAAATCTGCAAGATGAGAATCCAATAGTTATCTTAGGACCTTTGATAGAAGATATAGAATATTTCATCCCATCCCTTCTATACATCACTGAATATACATGATAAGGTGTTGCATAATTGTTTGATGGACTTAGGGGCATCCCACAATCTCATGCCCAAAACTTTTATGGATGAACTTGAATTAGAAATCACAAAGACTTATCATGACTTATATCCTTTTGACTCCAGGAAAGTGAAGTTTCTTGTGGTCATTAAAGATCTGGTTGTGGCCTTGTTTCAACTACCTATGAAAAGTGTAGTCATGGATATCGTGGTGGTTGATGTTCCCCCCAATATTGGCATGCTCTTCTCAAGATATTGGATAAAAATACTTGAATGAGCCTTGCATATGGACCTCTCATATGCTACCATTCATGTGTTTGGGGGGGAACATAGAAGAATTTATAGGGAAGCTTAGTTGGCCTACATTATTAGTGACGAAGAAAACCGCACAAATCATCCTATTTTTTCTCTTGATATTTTTTTGGGATCCAACATCTTGTAATTCACTGATGCTCCTAAACCTCCTCTTGAAATCAGAAAATAGTTTGTTACCTTTTATGAAGATTCTCCTCCAACCACTTATGTTTGGAAGATGTTATTTGATGGAGCCTCTTATAGGGAAGTTGTTGGTGCTGGAGTAGACTTTGTTTCACCTGCTCAAGAGACTATATCTTTGTCATACAAACTAGAATTTAAAACTACCAATAATGTGGAAGAGTATGAAGCTCTTGTCTTGGGATTGAGAGATTAAAAATACATGGGGATTAAAGAGATATCAGTATTTGGGGATGTTGAATCGATTGTCCATCAGATAAAAAATCCTTATCAAAATAAGCATCCTAGGCTTAGATCATATAGAAATGAAGTGTGGGACCTAGTGGATAGGTTTTTCTTAGATTTGAACATTTCATTTATTCCAAGAGAAGAGAATACCATGGTTGATTCTTTGGTTGTATCAATAAGAAATTTCAAAGTAACCTTGCCATGTAAACTCAAGTATGATATAGAATTAAAATACAAAACCTCTATACCTTACAATGTCAAGCATTGGAAGGTGTTTGAAGATGATCTTGAGATTAAAAAATTCCTTGAGACCGTTGATGAATTTTCTGCATTACACATTGATCAAGATCATTACTTTGAAAATAATACTCATGCTGATGTTTTTCTTACTAAAATTGCTAATCATCATATTGTGTAGTTGCCTAGCAACCACATTCCAAAAGGACTAGTTCCTTTGAAAATATTATTTGGCATAAATGATGTGGCAGTGAAGAGAAAAAGGTCAACTGATGATGATGATGTAACTGAGTACAACGTGGGTACAGAAAAGGATCCAAAATATGTTAAGTTTTCAAGCATCTTGTCAAGGGAGAAAAGGGCTAAATATACTGAGTTGTTAAAAGAATTTTGTAACGTGTTTTCTTGGACTTATGAAGATCTCAAAACATGTGACACAAGCATTATAGAGCACAAGATCCCATTGAAGGAAGAGACCAAACCTTTCAGGAAAAAGTTGAGGCAAATAAATCCTATGTTGCTGCCTATGATGGAAAAAGAGGTAAAAAAGCTATTAGATGCCAAAATTATTATTCCTTTGAGGTATTGTGAATGGGTGGCCAACTCGGTCCCACTGAGAAAAAAAATGGAGAAATCAGACTTTGTGATGATTTCTGGAATTTGAACAGAAGCTCTAAAAAGGATAATTACCCTTTGCCCAAGACAGAGCACATATTACAGAGGGTGATAGGTGCTTCTAGGATGTCCATGATTGATGGATTTTCTGGCTACAATCAGATTTTTGTCCTACCAGAAGATAGAGAGAAGACAACCTTTACCACTCCTTGGGGTACATTCATAGATGATAAGATTCCCTTTGGTTAGATGAACTCATGGGAAAACTTTCAACATGCCATGGACATATCATTTATTCGAGAGAAGGACAGGTTTGTAGTTATCTATTTATATGACATAATAGTGTTCTCACAATCTGATAAAGAACACTATGATCATTTCAAAAGGGTTTTCTTGAAATGAATTTTTTTTTGTCTCTCTTTAAACCCAAAAACATCATTGTCTTCCATGAAGGAGGGTAATTATTGGGGAATATTGTGTCAGATGAAGGGGTAAGGATTGATTCCAACAAAGTATAAGCTATCCAAATCTTGTCACTCCCTAGCTCCAAGAAGGAGGTTCAATCTTTCTTGGGAAAAATCAATTTTTTGAGAAGGTTTGTTTCAAATTTTGTTGAGTTGGTGAAGTATATTACAACCATGTTGAGAAAAGGAAATGAAATAAAATGGACTATTGAATCCCGAGATTCTTTTGATCAAATAAATAAATCCTTGACTAAAGCCCCTATTCTCATTAGCCCAGACTACTGCAAGGATTTTCTAATTTTTTCTTTCTTTTCATTTGACATAGTAGCATATGTTTTATTGTAGAAGAACATTGAAGGATTAGAGCAGCCCATTGCTTTTTTCAATAGGGAATTGAGAGATGTTGAATTAAAGTATGACATCATGGATAAGCATCCCTATGCATTGATTAAAACTCTCAAGGCTTTCAGAGTTTATGTGTTGCATTCAAGAGTCATTGCATATGTCCCATCATATTCTCTAAAGGAAATTCTCATTCATCATGATATAGATAGTAAAAGGAGCAAGTGGATTGCTAAAATCCTTGAATTTGATCTTGATATTAATCCCACCAAATTGGTTAAAGGCCAGGGTCTAGCCAAGTTGTTGGTTGAATCTAATTTCTCATCTTTGGGGATAAATTCCATTAGCACTTTCTTAGAAAATCAGTAGGTTGAATTGTCAGACAAAGGTTCTTAAATCGGCCCTCCATTGGCAGATTGGAACTGGTACAAGGACATTATATTTTTTCTACAGAAATTGCAGCCTCCTGATGGTATGGAAAAGAACAATGTGAGAGCCTTAAAGATAAAATCAATTAAATATTTTCTTATTGATCAAGTATTGTATTGGAAAGATCCATTAGGATTTCGTTTGAGATGCATGGTCCCACAAGAGGCCCAAAAGATTATTTTTTATTTTCATGATAGTTTATGTGGGGGTCATCATTTTTGGAGGACCACGACATATAAGATTCTCAGGGTTGGATAGTTCTGGCCTAGTCTATTCACTGATTTTTGTCCTAAGATCAAAGCATGTTTCAAGTGTCATAAATTCTCTAGAAAGAAGAAGCTCAAGTATTTTCCATTGAAGCATGTGGTAGCTTCAGGACCCTTTTAGCACTGGGGTCTAGATTTTAATGGGGAAATTCATCCTGGTTATAGTATTCAACATAGGTGGATCTTGGTTGTCACAGATTACTTTACGAAGTGGATAGAAGTTATCCCTACAAGGAATGCTTCCCACAAAGTGATCATTGGCTTTCTTGAGGATATTATGGGAAGGTTTGATTTTTCGAATAGAATTGTTACTGATAATGCTGCATCTTTCAAGGTTGAACCATTGATCCAATTCTATGAGCAGTTTGGAATCACATCGATTCACTCAAATCCTTAGTATCCCCAAGGGAATGGACTAGCAGAGTCCTCTAACAATAGCCTTATAAAGATCATCAAAATACTATTAGAGGAAAAAAAGAAATCATCGGATTCCAAGCTCGACTTTGCTTTGTGGGCTGATAGAGTGACAACAAAGAGATCCCTTGCCCTTTCTCCTTTCTAGCTTGTGTATGGAGTTGAGGCCATCTTTCCTTCTCAGCTTTCCTTGTCTGTGGAAAAATTCATCCAATACTACCAAGGAGAGCTGGATGATATGATCAGAATAATACATCGACTAGTGGAAGTGCAGCAAAATCGGGAGAAGCTTCTGGATAAAGCACATGACCACCAACAAAAGATCAAGCAGGATTTCAACAAAAACGTAAATAAAGAGGAATTTCATCTAGGAAACTTGGTGCTCAAGTGGGATGAACCAAAAAAATACAAAGGGAAGCATGATAAATTTGAATCCCTATGGATCAGCCCCTTCAAAATTTCTGAGGTATTCTCGAATAAAACATACAAGCTGTAGAATTTCGAGGATGAAGAAGTTTTTGGTGACCTTGTCAATGGGAATTTTTTGAAAACGTACTTTTCTTGAACCATTTGTGGCTTCCCGTGTCATTGTAAATATCATATTTCTTTTATTTTTTGTTTTAATAACTAAGCCCATAGCCCTAGGATAAGGTAGTGCAACTACTTGTTCTTGGCAGCTCACAGGGAGCATGCCATCCCCTGTGGAGCCAATGTTATCACACTAAGTTGCCTTGGGTCTTTAACCCTTAGTTTTGATTTTTCTAAGCCTTTATATTTATTTTAATTTTTTATTTGTCTCTTACATGTGTGATTTAATTAGACAAACCTGATAAATAAAAGTTTAAGTCATGGCTCAAAATTTCATCCTCACATGAAATTTTGGCCTAGGTTGATTTTTATGACTTATGATTTGATCCCCTTCTTGATTTTACACTAAGTTCGACTTGCTCCATCACCAAATCGACTTGACATGTCACCCTCTTCACTCATTCCATTGTATCCTTGCCATGTTTTGTATTTGTCATATGCTTACTGGTCGAATCATTGTTTGAAAAGGAGCATTGCCAACTCACCAGGAGTTTCCATAGCACACTCCTTGTCCTTCATATTTCATCATGATTTGTTATTATTGCACTGGTGTCATCCCTTCCTTGTTTTCAGCAACATGGTTAGTTAAAATATGCGTTCGAAGATTCATCTTTATGATCTCTACTAACAATTTTCAAATTTTGAAAGCTCAAATTTCTGCGCTGCACAAACTACCAGTTTGGACCAGTTGGCAGTGGCGCTACCAGATCAAATGTTGAGATGGATTCGGAGGCCAAGTTGCTTGTGATAATTTCCTAAGATTTCTCTGAAACTCTGAGTTGCCATCATTCTGCAGGTATTCCATGATTTTCTTCCTCTGCATATTAATTTCAAGGAGAAATTATCGCTCTACATTTTGGTAGCTATCATGTCTGCATTGTTAGAGAGGATATTTTCCTCACGCCTTCATATCAGTTTCCCTTCCACTCAAACCTATAGTTATGATCACCTAGTTATCAATCTTAAGACATCTACTCGTCATTGCTCCCGAGCTCTCAGTAGCGAAGAACATTTCATTTCTTGCATGTGCAGTGTGCTACCCAGGAACATTATCGAAACGACGATGATTTTTTCCCCTGCCTCCTCTATCTTTTGAATTGGACTTTTTTCAACCTAGTTTTCAAAGAAATTTACAGCGTATCCCTTCACCATATGATTTTTCCTCAGTTTTAATATATGTACACATTCAAGGGAGAGAAATTCATAGCCAGTGTTTCCTAAGCTAGCAATTAGTCTGAGTTAGGGAGAATTCCTAGAAAGGGGTAGCCACTCTTCACAATCAAATTATTTTGAATTCTGACTCTTGGTTTTCCTAGTTACCACCACTCCATAGCTCTTAATATTTCATCCTAAAATATGGAGACTCCTCAGAAGAAAAGGTCACACAAGGGAGGTAATGTGGTTAGAACTGAGCCTACAGACATGAATTTATTCAAGGAAAATCCCATGGCTAGAGAAGTTTTCCAAAGGGCGGGCTACCTCACTTTATGCCAAAATACACAAAGAGTTCATCCTGAGGTGGAAAGGCAATTTTCCTTGCATTTCGCTGTCCTGAAGACCAGGGTAGGGGACCTAGAGTTTGAGGTGTCTGAGACCTCTATTTCAGCAGCTACAGGGATCCCTATCACTAGGGAGAGTTGGTTTAAATCCATGGCCTTGGATGCAGCCTTTGCCAAAGACTTTCTTAAAACTGAATATCAAACTGACAATCTATCCAAAGGAGTACCAAGAAATCATTTGGTTGGAGAATTTGATAAAATATTGAGGATCATTCAAAGGTACTTCACATGTGAAGGGAGGTTCAATACATTATACTAGTACAATATAAGGCTTTTGTTGCATTTTACTAGAAAAGTTGAAATGAACATTCCTTTCTATTTTCTAAGGAGCATAAGCAATGTGTCATACAAGGTTCAATCCAAATAAAAGGTTGTCGATACTAGAATTTTTCATTCTAGATTGATTATAATGTTGGTCTCTGAAGAGTTGAGATAGAGGAACATCTCATGGGAACACTTCATTACTGTTGCTCACATGAAATTGGAGATAAAAGCTACTCCTCAATCACAGATAGCAAGCCCTTTTCCATCCACCAGTGCTTCTCCAACAGGTGCTAGAAAGAAAATAAAGAGTAAAGATCATGTTCAATATCAAGAATCCATCAAGGAGGTTGCAAGAAATAAGTAGGAGGCTTACCATTATCCACAGAGAGACCTTTCACCCCCTCCTACACCAGAACTGGAAGAACTCCCTTACTCTACTAAATCCACAACCAAAAAAGGAAGGAAACTAAACTTCTCTTCATCCCCTTCAAAAGATACCACTAACAGAAGAAATATTTTCACAAGGTCATCATCTCCAGAGGAGGCTATTGAAGAATAGGTCGTACCAAAGGTTTCTTTTCCAAAGAAAAAGAAGGATAAGGGTGAATTCGTTGACAAGTTTGTGGCTTCCATTCCAAAGAAGAATAAAGACAAGGGAAAAGGAATTGAGGAGCCTCTTGAGATAGAAGAAGTAATTCCTGTGAAACAGGAAGATGAAGACATAAACAATCCTATCGAGACTATCCACATCACCAATTCACATAGCAACCAGAACTTCAAAATATTGATTAAACAACTTAGGGAATCTAGAAAGGAGGTGTCTTGTCTGAAATCTAAAGACCTATATAAAAGAATTAATATGAAATAACTCATGGATGGATACAAAAACACTCTTGAATTAGTAATATTAACAACGAGAAGAGACTAGCCTCTTCATAGGAAACTCAAAAACATATATAGGAAAAACATAGAATTTTAGTCTCATAAGAGAAATCTCAAAGCAAAGTTGCAACAATTCCAAGATGAGATGGCTCAAAGAAACTTGAATGTGTTGGTTGAAGCTTCTATTGAAAAGGAGAAGCCAGTAGCCAAGGAAATCATAGATTCAGTGAAGAAGCCTATTATGGCTAAAGGGAAGCATGTTGTTGTGCCAAAGGGAAGTCTTCCTTCTACAAGAATGAGTGTCAGGTTGATGAAGTGATTGGTGAAAAGTAAGATCCATATTTGGGAATGGCCCCTTTTTTCAAGGATAAGTAATTAAGGGAATACTACTTTTTCTACCTATACAGGATTGTAATACATACTGCTCAAATTTTTTTTGTGTCCTGCAAAGAATTAAACACTTCAACAGTAGTAGCGCAGATATTTTGTAGCGCTATGTCTCTACAAAATTATCTAATTTTCATGTCTTATCAGTCCATTGCCTCTAATGTTGCTTAATCACCTAATACTGATGTATTGATGGCACTGCTAAATATTCGGGGGTGCTACCAAATCTGTTGGCATTGCAATGTGGTGCTAAAAATTCAGTCAAGGTGCTACCAAATTGTACACAGACACATAGGAAGGCACTAATGAAATTTTAGACAGAGGTCAAATTCATCACAGAAGCACACAGGTGTGGCACTACTAAAATTTTGGACAGAGGAACATAGGCATGGAACTACCCATTCAACATGCCTAGTTTTTAGGACGCGCTACGAAATTATAGGAATTTGGTGAAGACTCTACAAAGGATCGCTATGTAGAGTGCTACCGAATGAAGCTACCAACAGGTACTAGGAATCAAGGAGCTCAAAATATCATTCTTTTGGATGGATACTGATGTGGATAAAGGAAAAGATAGTAGCAGGCGGCATTATGATAGTCACAAGTATATGAAAGACACTTGGCATGCAGGGATATGCATATCAAGAAGATCAAGTCCGTTCAAATTTGGTTGGATCAGTGGCCAACATTTTCCCTTTCTATAGCACAGTTGTTAGTTTAATCTATTAGATGGAATAACTACTTGGAGATTTTCATGGGAAGAAAGCCAACTCACACCTCCAGTTGTTGCCTCCCCTTTGTTATAAATAGATAGTCTAAAATGTTTAGAAGGTTCGAATGGTTGAGCTATGATCCCTTATGTTGTAATATTTTGATGAAGTTTTTGTGAACTGGTTATGTACCTGATTTGAGACATCTTGATTAATAGAAGTCGACTTTTTTACTCCAACTTATTTGCCTCTGATTCTGAAGTATTCATGATTAAAATATTCACATGAATAATTGTAGTGATATTATGATGGATGTTTGATTAGA
This sequence comes from Picea glauca, assembly GCA_000966675.3. Classification (NCBI taxonomy): domain Eukaryota; kingdom Viridiplantae; phylum Streptophyta; class Pinopsida; order Pinales; family Pinaceae; genus Picea; species Picea glauca. The sequence goes on from JZKD02S1815824.1 coordinate 1,161,808, forward strand.
ATATTATTATAATGTTTCTTTAGTGTCCTTAAACTTTGAATTCAAGAAGATCTTGTGTTTTGAGTTTTTCTTCCTTAGGTTGCTTATAGACTTGATGTCTATAGTAAACCTCTACATTTTTCTCATCAAAGTATTCCCTCTATTCACCTTTACTCCCACTTACTGACTGAAGTTAGCCAAGACCTCAATTTCCTGTGCATGTTAGCGCAGATTTCTAAGTTAGAACATTATTATCTTGAGTCTTGTCCATTTTACCTCTTTAAAACAGATTTACATTTACACATAACCTGATGGGTACTGGTCTTACCTTCTATGCAATCTAAGGGTGATTCCTAGCGCTAACAAACACCATTCATTAAGAACGTGAAAAAAACCGGTGCATTTGACAACCCAAACGACACAACTGTGAACTCATAATGACCATACCCTGTCCTGGAGGCAGTCTTGTTGATATATTCCTATTTAACTTACCTAATGTGATCATGACCTGAGATCTATCTTTGAAAATATTTTTGCATCTTTTATCTGATTAAAAACATTGTCAATCCTTGGCAAAGGATAGTTGTTATTTACAGTCACTTTATTCAACTGTCTAAAGACAATACACAATCTTAATGTCCCATCTTTCTTCTTCACGAACAAGACTAGGGCACCCCAAGGTGACACACTTGGGTGTATATACCCCTTATTTAGAAGTTCTTCAAGATGTATTTGCAACTTCTTCATTTCTGGTGTACTCATTATTTAAGTAGTATTTGAAATTGGAGTTTCTCTAGGCATTAAATTTATTGAGAAATCAATATCTCTCTTTGTGGGTATTCCTGGTACCTCCTTGAACATATCTTCAAACTATTTTAGGACTGCATAATCTTCCAAATTTGGAACCTTGTCTTTAGGTGTCTCTTCCATATGAGATTCAAATAATTGACACCCTTTTCTGTAACATTTCTTCAGTTGCAATGCTAAAATTTCTTTGATGGTTACTTCCCTGGGAATTCCCTACACTTTCCTTAGGTTTCCTTCCTCATCCAAGCAAGTAAATTACTTATTATGATAGTATAGGATAGCGTGATTTTGTTCCAACCTATCAATCCCAATCAGATAGTCATAGGAACCTAAAGGCAACATGTTCAGATCTTCCCTAGTGTCCATCCCATTCATGTACATAAGACATGACTTAACCATGTCATTAACTTTTCTTTTGGCTCTGGTAGCCAGCTACACCAACCAATATTTTCCATTCTTGATTCTTGGAAAATTTAAACTTTCCACAATCTTAGGATCTATATAACTATGACTAGCTCCTGAATCAATTAAAATAGAAATGTTCTGGTTGTTTATCATACCTCCCACTTCAATCATATGTGATTTATACTCTGTTTGTTTGTTTTCCAGGGCTGCATATATCCTTGGTACATTTCTACCCATGTCCTCCATTGGTTCAGCTTGTTGTACACTGTGAACAATCCTCAAATTTTCACCTCTGTGAGGGAAATATATGAACATATGATCTCCTTTACAACCCCAACATTGAATAGATGGTTTCCTTGGCCTTTGACCCCCCGCCTCAATCATTATGTTTTCTCTAGAAGTTGGTTGTCCCTGAGTGTTATTTCTGAAGAATGGTGGCTTAGTTCCCTTCTTCTGATTTATCTTGAATTTCTATTTGTCTTCCCAATATTTTTGGAAAGTTGGCCTTGATTTTTTATGATCATTTAGGCATTTATCTCGCCTTATGGTCTCCTCCAATGTCTTGGGATCATCATATTGTATTTTGTCATTGATGAATGACAAAAATCCACTCAAACACCTTTGAATATAAACTGTCTCATCCTTGATGAAAGATACATACTTCAATAGTTCTAAAAACCTTCTCTCATATTCATATATGGTCATACTCCCAAGCTTGAGTTCAAAGAACTCTTTCATTTTCTTGTCATAGTATCTCTTATTCAAGTATTCCTTCTCTAAATACTTCTTGAATTCTCTCCAAGTAACACTTTTCTCTTTAATGTACTACACTTGCACAAGTTGATCCCACCACATGGATGCCTTTCCCTTGAGTTGATAGATGAAAATTATACCTTCTGCATGAGATGAATATTTATGCAATTGAAAATACTTCCTCATGCCCAACATCCATGTCTCTGCATCTTAATCCTTCTTGTTCTCACCATCAAATGTAGGATGCTTGATTTTGTTCATTTCTCCTCGTAGCTCATCCACCCCAGACCTGTTATGCTTCCTAACAGGGGATGGAATTGAGCTACTATGTGCCCTATTATTTGAATGCCTCGGGTAGTGATGATGATGTCTACTAACACTTCCTGTTCTTATTTTCTCATCAGGGGAGCTGTGACTTCCTCATTTGCTTAGGCTACTCTCCTTATCCAATTTATTTTCTATTATGTTCAAGATCTACATTAACTTCATGTTGAAGTCATAATGTTACTCCTTGGATCTCATAAGCCTTTCATTATCATATTTATGGCTTTGGACATCCTTTTGCAAATTTTTAATGGTTAATATCATATTCATGTTTTCATCCCTTCCTTCTCCAAGTCCATTGGAGTGTGTTCCTTCAACGCCCAAATGGACATTAATCCCTCTAATATAATATTCTTGGATGTAAGCCCCCTATTCCTCTTACATTCCTTTGGACTATGTTTTGATCCTAATCTGATCTAGTTGTTGTTAACTCTACAAAATGTACATCCATCAAAACTTTGTCAGGCTAATTGTTTCAACAATTTCCTGAAAATATGAACCATTCTGGTTCAATAATATACCAGAATTATTTCTTATGATTTCCTAAAAATTGGATGCCCAGATTAAATTTTTGGGTGAATTTTTATATTCTAGTATCTGAGACCTTTCCAACGCCTATTTCCATGCTCAATTCCGATTCTTGAGTAGAAAGTTATGGTTATTTGAAAATTGTCCATGAATGTTTCTGTTCATTCTTCAACTTGGCGTAGCTCTGTGCTGTAAATATGAATTTTTTCACCTAATCCTTTGGAATTTTCATGGGAGCTCCATTGGTTTTCTTCATATACCTATTATGAACATTCTGTCCAAGTTTCACCTTTTTCTTGGTTCCAGGCTGCTAGTTACAACATGTTGAAGTTCTAGGCCAATTCGTGTTTTTGGTATGGAATGTTAGAGGTACCTTATTTACCATAATAAGAATTTTTAACATGCCTAGAAATTTAATTCCTCTCTAGGAATGTCTTCTATGGTTCAATATATTTCCATTGACTACCCCTACACCTCAATCAAATTCTGGAGTAGAAAGTTATGACTCTTTGAAGTTAGTTGGGGCTTAAAATTTACTCTCCATTGTTTGTGTTATAATTTTCTCATAAAAGCTCCATTTGAAGAATGGTTTACACCATTAAAAAGATCTCTCCGAGTTATTTTATTTGAGATGCAAAGATAGAGTCTACCTTGTTACACTCTATTCTTGTGGTTTTTGAGTAGCTAAAAACACTCTTAAGGGCCTAAAAAATGTGCTGCAAAAAGATGGCGTTCAAGTAGTGTAAAATGTCACGGAATTTCGTTGGTTTTTTGGTCTTGTTCACAATCCAAATGATTTTGCGTGCACAAATTTCAACCTGTACACCCATATTTAACATGTACAACAACACCTCAAGTTAATTTATGCTGTGTGCACTTATAACCACTATGCATCACTTCTCTATCATGCCAATGTTAGGATATTTAGACACTTAGGAGTTAGTTAAGATCTACTTGGTCTAATATGTCGTTAGGTAAAAGTGTACATTAGTATGCATTTGTAGTTAGGCAATCCGACGGTCACGATATGTTCCCGACATAGAGTGATCCGATGGTTCATACTCTCCTCGATCTTAACGGCCATTGATCCATGGCTTAACACCCGATTGGTCCATGATCTCTATTTAAAGAGCATGGAGGGTCATTTTCCGATGATCGATTGTGATAAACTCTTTTGTAAAATCTCTCTATAATCTTTTTCTTTGCATTAATAAACTGCTCCAAGTGGCCGCATTGGTTGGGGTCGTGGATGTTTCATCGTAGGGGTTTTACCACATGAAAACATCGGTGTGTTGATCTTTGATCTGGTTATGTGAGTGGTTACTGAAGGTGTTCATCCTCTGTTAGAATACTTGTGATGTCGAACATGGTATCAGAGCCTATTTAAAGACCTGCTCCTGTTGTAGATCGAGATCGTGAAGCCGAGTTGCCTCATCTCCATTTTCTGGTATTTTTTTACATTTATGGGCTGAAAGGACTATTCCATTGCATCCGGAGCACACTTTTCATTCAGGAACACTTTTCGTTTCACTCGAAAAGGTTTCCGTTTTCCCAAGTTACGACCATTACAGTCAGAATCTGGAGGTATAAAGTCTGAATACGCATTTTTAAATTTTTTGCAATGTTTTGATTTTATTTTGGTTTGTAACTTTTTTCGGAGCTGCTACTCTTTTAGATTTGTGTATGCTCTTTGCCCCGTGCCTTGTGCGATCTTGGAAAATCAGAAACAGATAGGAAAAGGTGCATCTTCCGGGTAAGCTAACTGAGATCTAACCCTTGTTGTCATCGAGAAGCGAAATTTCTTTCTTGTGTCAAAAGAGTTTTTTTGGAGCATGCTCTCCAAGGCTGTCTTCAACAACAACAACAACAACAACAACAATCCTCCTTCTGAACATTACAATATGTTTTGCTAGACCAGTTGGTTAAAACTTGCCTTATTAGGTAAGAGGTCTTGAGTTCAAGTCTCTCTTTTGTTACTTTTTTTGAAAAAGTTCATGCTAAAAAATTGTAAAGTGCATTTTACTTCAAGTATAAAAGTGAATCACTATAAGTAGCTTTATATTTTATTTTAGAGTTATTTTGCATGCAACTTTTCTGTTATAAGGTAACCTCATT